>JACEGR010009609.1:0-25126 GCA_014170235.1 Listronotus bonariensis
TTTCATGTTTTAACAAAAATAGGGTTCTTTTACCTCAACACATTGAAATATGTAATAATGATACATGTCATGGTTTGCTATATGGATAAAACCAACAAGATATTCACATCGGTGTTTCGCATAAAGGAAACATGTCACTGACATGTTGCCTTTATGCATAAGGTTTGCAAAGTGCTATTGGTGGGGATATCGATGCAAGCGCCTCTAGATTTGTTTTTAGATTTATCGTCACTGCGTCGTCTTTCTTAGTTTGTTTACAATACAATTTACACGTGCTGATGTAAAATGGAGGAAAATAGTGAAATTCGCGAAAAAAACGTAAAAGTGATCCTTCTAAATATGACCGTAATGTTAGGAAAAAGCAAGGGTAGAAGGCAAGTCTTATACAAGTTCCACCGGTAAAAATGTTCCTGCAAAGCAAATAGGAGGCCCCCTTGCAGGTAATTTCTATGAAAGTTTAGTTTTATAATAAAAATCTAACTTAATATTATTTTAGTTGTAGGTTAAAATGCTATGAGAAGTTCAGTGAGGATGAGAAGTTGCAAATTTTCCAACGATTCTATTCTTTTCAATCCAAAGACGAACAAGACATCTTCCTACAGGGCCTTATTCAGGTATTAAACATAAAGCAGCGCCGTCCTCGACAAGGTGAGATACACAAACCAAAATCAAAGACTTTTAAGTTCTATGCATTTAAAGGATCTGATAAAGTTAATGTTTGTCTGAAAGCTTTTATGTCTTTACATTCAGTCACTTATAAGCGTATTAGAAGAATCGAAAATCTGACTGAGCAAGGAAAATCTCCTAGAGATTTACGAGGAAAACAACCAAGCGCGAATGCCTTTTCGGAAGAGGTCAGGAACTTAGTCCGGGAGCATATTCAATCTTTTCCTGTAAAAATAAGCCACTACTCTGGGCAAGAAAGGAAATATTTGGATAGCGAGTTGAACATTCGTACTATGCATAAGCTTTTTCAACAAAAATATCCAAATATTGTTTTGAGCTTCTCCTTTTACCGATGTTTTTTCGTGATAATTTCAACCTTTCTTTTGGTAGACCGCAGATTGATGTTTGTTCGACTTGCGAGCTGCTAAACAATAAAATAAAAAATAAGAGCCTAAATGATACTGCTAAAAGAACAGCCGTGGCGGAATTGATGGTCCATAAACGAAAAAGTAAAAAATTTTACTTAAAATTAAAATGCTTAACTGAGGAAAAAGCAGATTCAGAAGATGTCTTGGCTCTGGCATTTGATTACATGCAAAATGTCCAGTTGCCAAAATCACCGGTTGGTGAGATTTTTATTACCAACAGTTAACAGTATCGGTTTTTGCATACATAATCTGAAAAATAATCAAGCGAGAATGTACATATACCATGAAGGACAGGCCAGAAAAACAGCAAATGAGATTTGTACATTTCTTATGGATTACTTGAACGAATTCAGAAAAATCAAAAAGAACTACATATCTTCAGTGATAACTGCTGGGGCCAAAATAAAAACCATACAGTAATTCGAATGCTCCTGGCACTTACAGATTGTGGTCTATTTGAAAAGATAATTCATTATTTTCCGGTCAGGGGACATTCTTTTCTTCCCTGTGACAGGGACTTTGCCCTGGTAAAAAAAAATTTGAGGAAATATGAGAGAATATCTACGGTTCATCAAATCACGGAACTTATTGTTACCAGCAGCTCAAAAAATTGTAATAAATTTTCTGTTAAAGAAGTCGATACTACAGATATACTGGATTTTAAAATTTGGTGGCCTAAATTGTATAAAAAAACTTCTATTTCTGAAGAATCAAAAAATCTCCCACGTAATAAAAGAGTTACCTTCAATATTAGCACTTTTTCATGTTTCAAATATAGCTCTGAATTGAAAGGACAGGTACAAGCCTACCAATTTATTGACGGTTTAGTGTCACACACGTTTAAATTGTCTCAACCTGGTAAAATTATTGTAAGCTCTAGCCCATCCCTACCTTCCATGAAAGCATACCCTAGTGGCAAAGTCCCCATAAAAGCCAATAAAATGGCCCATATTAGGAAGTGCAGCGCCTTTGTTGAAGAAGAACATAAACATTTCTTCGACACTATTCTACTGTGGCCTACCACCAATTCTCAAGATAAAGAAGATGATGAGTGAAACCTTGAAATATGTTTATTTTCTTTTTAGTTATAAATAAAATAATGTTTGAGTTATTCAATTTGTTTTTGTTTTGCATAAAGGGCACATGTCACTTTTTAAAAAATAACCTTTACAAGTTAAAAATAAATTTAGAAACCTAATTACATAGTATAAATATTGGTAATTACCCTTTGCAATAAATTAAGTAAACTAAAATAGTGAATTAAAACTTGATATGTCAAAAAACATTTTTTTTTAAATTTCCAAAAATGTGTTATTTTGACATGTGCCCTTTCAGGGTGTCCGGGAAAATGTGGGAAATCTCTCGCACACGTATGGAACAGATGAAAATAACACGACAAGCGCCTATAAAATTTTTTCCTGTTTAAGCCCACCCGGGCGGAGATATGATCTCCTAAAGGGAGCTGCTAGAAATCGATCTTTTCGTGAATAACTTTTAAAGCGCTCTTGTATAATTTGATAATATTTTAGTTCTGATGCATGCACTAGTAAAGACCTCTCAAAATAGTGCCCTTGAAACTTATGTCACGCTTCTTTAGTTTGCCAGGGACGGACTAGTTTTCGCACATTATTGATAATATTTTTTACGCCCTGTATGGTGGAAGACACAAAAATATGTTTTTGGGTAGTTTAAACCTTTTGCTAAAAAAAGGTACTCTTGTTTGACATCGATAAAATGAGCCGTTTTCGAGTAAAAATTATTTAATAAGCAATAAATTTCTGACCTGCTACGAGAGGACTTAATATCGAATCAAATTACAAATTTCATCGAAAATAAAATATTTGTATTATTAAACAAGAAATAAACTCTTATTGTTAAAATAATTTTTTACTCGAAAACGGCTCATTTTATCGATGTCAAACAAGGGTACCTTTTTTTAGCAAAAGGTTTAAACTACCCAAAAACATATTTTTTGTGTCTTCACCATACAGGGCGTAAAAAATATTATCAATAATGCGGAAAAACTAGTCCGTCCCTGGCAAACCTAAAGAAGCGACATAAGTTTCAAGGGCACTATTTTTAAGAGGTCTTTACTAGTATGCATCGTACTAAAATATTATCAAATTATACAGGAGCGCTTTAAAAAGTTATTCACGAAAATCGATTTCTAGCTGCCCCCTTTAGGGGACTTTGAGCCTAATTTTAACCAACTTCCAGCTATTCGATTTCTTTGAAACTTTGCACACGTATTAAGGAAACATGACAATGCAATAATCTGCAAACAGTATCCCGTTATCTTTTTTGGATCGCCAGGAAAAATTCCATTATATTATAAAAACAACACCTAGGGTGCCATCTGTTGGCAACATTTCAAACTTTGCTATTAAATGAAGAAGAAATTTTTTAGTTTTTACACAATTTGGTTAGTTGCACCATTGGTGTTCAATTTTATGAACAATAAAAATATAGGGTTAGCTGCACCATTGGTGTTCAATTTTTATGAACAATAACAGTTAATAAATGCCGTTAACACGCTTTTTTAACACACGCTTTTATTAACTTGGGTTGTAACTATCTATCTATCAATCTATCTATCTGGCTGCCTATGTAACGGAATCTTTGAGCCTAATTTTAACCAACTTCCAGCTATTCGATTTCTTTGAAACTCTGGCACACGCGCATTAAGGACCCGCATGACAATGCAACAACCTGCAAACAGTATACCCGCTATCCTGTTTTGGATCAGCCAGGATAAAAAAATTCCATTATATTATAAAAACAACACCTAGGCTGCCATCTGTTGGCAACATTTCAAACTTTGCTATTAAATGAAGAAGACATTTTTAGTGGGTTGCAATATGTTGGCAACGGTCCAAACATTGCCTGGATTGCCATCTGTTGGCAAAATTTCAAACTTTGCTACTTAATGAAGAAGAAATTCTTTAGTGAGTTGCAATCTGTTGAAAAATTTTAAAATTTGCCACTCTTGTTCATTAAAAAATTTTTTCGCCATTTTGTCATAGAGTAGCAGAAACTAAAAATGAAAATAATTAATAGTTTGGAAAAACTAAAAAACACGCTTTTATATGCAACTGAACTAAAAATTAGAAAATAATTTTTCATTCAAAAATATTGTCATTTCATAGTAAAAAGCGTGGGGTGATAAATATATTAAATGTTATAATTATTATATTTGCAAATATCTATGATGGAAAAGTTATGAAAAATAGTAAAATGAGTAACTGGTCCTAACAATTTGTCCATTGTATTTATCTCTTTCTGGTTTAACGCAAGTTCCAATAAATATGTCTTTGTCTTTCATCATGGCAGGCTATCGTAGATGGAGCAATCATCACTTTGCCCTGGTTGCCAAGTTGTTTACAATTTCTGCATGTAAACTTTAATGTCCTTTTTTGGCTCGCATCTAATTAAGAGAAAGAAAATATACCATGAATCGAATATTTTTAACTTGACAAACGTTGCCGCAGGCAGTCACGCCGAAATGTTATTCGATATTTGTGTTTGATATTTTTCAATGGCCGATTTGTTTGGACAGTTTGTTTACATTTTCTGTGATTTATTGTGTGTTTCGTGGTTTTTACCTTTAATTGGACTTTGAATATTGACTTTTATTAGTGATCACAGTGTATATATTAAATTTGTGCTTTTCAACAGATAATTTAAGGTAATATTGACATGGTTATCTGTAAGAAAAATCTTTATAAAAACCAAATAAATGACATTTTTAATTAGTGTGTGTAATTATTGAACTAAACCCCAATATTTTATAATAATAGGAAACAAAAACAAGTACCTAACATTAAGGGCAAAAATAGCACAGCTATATAATTTGAATTTGGCAGGGCAAACGATAAAGTCGACTCACGCGCCATCTGCGTTTGCCTTCCTTGAAGACAGACAAGGAGCGGCCCAGCAGCTATCTCTCTCGGATAATTTATTTATAAAACAAGCAATACACAAAACTAACGTTATTAGCACTTAACAACTGCATCTTCAGCACTTTATTAGCACTTCTAAGAATCGCATTTTCTGTTTCCAAGCTTAAAATCTCACTGGTAATGTGGATTTTCAAGTGTGTTAACTTCTTTGTTTGATAAGTTCCATCTCTCTCTCGCACATCTTATTACTCCTACTTAATACGTTTTTTAACACATTATATAACTTTTCATTTGATTTGACAGACATTTTAAACCGTTTAAACGTATATTAAAAATTAAATAAACTTTGTGAAAAGGCGAGTTTACAAACTGTTGCCAAAAGTGTTTACAATTCGAATACGGAATAAAATAGGTATTTGGTTTTTATAGCATCCAAATACGATAAAAAAACGAAATCAAATCGTTCAATCGGCGAATACATCAGCTTTGTTCGCGGGTTCGATTCTGAACCGGTTCTGGGACTATTCGCATGCGCAGTGAAAAAGCAGCGTTCGCGGTTAGTCAAATCCTGAATTTGTAGTAACAGTTCTGTGTTCGCGGGTTACAATGGAATCCAGCTCTGCCACCGGTTCGTAACCTGATTAGCAGTCCTGGGATTTTTGTTGGAACCATAAGTTCAGTTCCGGAATTTCATGCGCTGTTGTCGACATGGTCAGCTGTTTTTCTGTTTTTGTGGTACCGAAATAAACCGTTGTATTAGCAGTTTTATTTGTCTCTGCCACTTTTTATGCGGGTTAATATACCTGCTGAATATTTTTTTATATTTTTGTGATTCTGAGCGTATATAAACAAAGGATTTTAATTGTATTCCGTATGAATGTATGTATGCAATAAAATAAATAAAGATTTAATTAAAAAATATAGACCATATTACAAAATTCTACCATTTCTTTTTTTTTTTTATCTTTGGAAACCACGAGGCTAGAAAGCCTAAATACTAACATTACCGTAGGTGTCTTAGGCGAGTAAGGAGGGAGTTTGTTGACACGGGACTTAAATACTTAAAGATTTGGGGGGAAGGAAAGACCTCCGCTGGCAGCAGGTTTCCACAGCCTAGAAACTCTAGAGGGATAAAGAACGAACGAAAGTGGGAAGTTCGGGGCCTGTCCAGTTGGACCGTATAGGGATGCATACGCGCGGAACCACGAGTTTCTCTGTTGGGAACCGTAAGTGGAGGAACTATACTGGACAATTCTTCGGAGCAAGAAGCCATGGAAAGTACCTATAGAAAAGCGATAGATCCCCACAGCCCGACGATGGGCAAGAGAGGGAAGCCTTTCTGTAAGTGAAGGATCATTAATGAGACGAACAGCCCTTCTTTGAATAGAATCAAGATTGCTTTGAGGGTTGTAGGGGATGCCATTCCACAGACAGCGAGGAACAATATTCCAGAGAGGGTCGGGTTGGGACACATACAAAGTGTATAAATTGGAAGGAGAAAAATATATACATAAATGTGTAGTTTCTTATAACTTTACCGGCACATCATACAATTTATGCAGGTAAGGTTATATACAAGTGGTAGAAAAACTTAAAAATAAATTATTTTTGTGTAATTAAGATAAAGTTGTGTTTAAATATTAAAACAAGTTGATAAGGTCATACCAGAAATTAACACAATATATGTAGTTCAAAGCCCGATTTCATGGAAATGGCTTATTTGACTACGGTTTACGAGAAAAAAAAAACCTGTTTTTGTGGGGAATTTAATTTTTTAGGAATGTGCGTTGGTTAAATTTTTAAAAGCAATAATTTTTAAGTTTTTGCATAAAAACACTGTTGTCAAAACTATTAGTGCAAGTATAAACCTCTTAATAATATCTATTAGGGGCTTAAGCATTCACGATATTTTTTGTCACCTTTACCAATATTTTTTGGTAATTTTCTAGAAACCTGCGGCAACTCCGATTTTGACGAAATTTGGTATACGGGGGTTTTTTGGGGCGCTGATCACGAATCTGAAAGTTTTTGGCGGAAACGTTTCGTTTTTGAGATATTCATCATCAAAGTTCAAATTTAAACTAAGCTAATTTTTACCATGTTCCCCCTTCTTTTGCACACAATTCTTGATTTAAAGCTAAAGTGTCACAAAATATTTGATTTTCACCTTTTAAACCCCTGTTTTTCTACTGTTTTTACATTATTTTTGCATTAAATTGCATAGCTTTTCCTTGATAATGCGGCAACCATACATACATATAGGGCTTCATGGCACACTGGGATTGAAATGATTCAAAGTATAGCTGCAATTTAATGCAAAAATAATGTAAAATACGTAAAAACCCGGTGTTTTAAAAGGTGAAAATTAAATATTGTGTGCCACTTTAGCTTTAAATTAAAAATTGTGTGCAAAAAGAAGGGGAAATATTGTAAAAATAGGATAAGTTTAAATTTCAAGTCTGATGATGAATATCTTAAGAATGAAACGTTTCCGCCAAATAATTCTTTCAGATTCGTGATCAGCGCCCCAAAAACCCCCGTATACCAAATTTCGTCAAAATCGGAGTTGCCGCAGGTTTCTAGAAAATTACCGAAGGAAGTACTTTTTCTCTTTATGTTACCGATTAAAAACTGCATTTTTTTAACGGTCGTGAAAAAATGTTATTTATTAAAGGACCTACCTTTCTTTCAGCTATTTCTGCTTTTTGTTGTTCCAGCCTTAATTCGTTTTCATTTACACTGTCAACTATATCCTTTCCACCGTGTACCATTTGTTTCTCTAAAGCTTTCAATTTTTCGTCAAGTCATCCACTTCCATTTTGCCCATCTTCAACTGATTTTCTTTTTCTAAGTTATCACTTTCACTATCCGATTCTTCTTCGTCTTCTTCTCTAAAAGCCTAAATACTAACGTACCGTGGGTGTCTTCAGCGAGGTAAGAGGGAGTTTGTTGACACGGGACTTAAATACTTGAGGATTTGGGGGAGGGAAGGAGAAAGACCTCCGCGGGCAGCAGGTTCCACAATCTAGAAACTCTAGGGATAAAGCAACGAACAAAGTTAAGGAAGTTTACGGGGCCCTGTCCAGTTGGACACGTATGAGGGATGCCTTTCACATACGCGCGGCACCACGAAGAGTTTTTCTCTGTTGGGAACCGTGGGTGGAGGAACTATGCTGGACAATTCCTCCGAGCAGAAGCCACGGAAAGTACCTATAAAAAAGCGATCGATCCGCCACGGCCCGACTGATGGGCAAGGCAGAAGCCTTTCTGTTAGTGAAGGATCATTAATGAGACGAATAGCTCTTCTTTGAATAGAATCAAGAATGCTTAGGGTTGTGGGGGACGCTTCATGCCCCAGATATGAGAACAATATTCCAAGGGAGGTCGGATTTGGGACACATATAAAGTGTATAAATTAGAAGCGGAAAATACTTTTTGGCTCGAAAAAGAAATACAAGCTTTTGAAGCTGCCGTGGCTATAGATACAATGTGTTTATGCCAGTTAAGGTTACTTTCAAACGTGACGCCCACAAGCTTGGGAATATTTTTTGACGCACATGTGTTTCAGAGATGCACTACAGGCATGTTGCGGGGAGAGCTTTACAAATGTTGGGTTTTACTATCTTGGAAGGGGGTGCGGATGGTTGTGCAGTGAGATTCACGCGTTTACTGTGCTGTTCTCTTGTGAGGACCCTCTGATCTGATCTGCCATCTTTGATATGAGTCCTTTTTATAATATCTATACGACGGCCAGTTTGGAGATGTTCTGAAAAAATTTGTGAGTATTGTGCATTTAAACTGAACATGCTGGATAGGGTCGAGGAAGTCTCCTCTCATCTTAACCTGCCACCTCTGGAGGTTAGAAGGGCAGTTAGTGATTTGTGTTTATTCACTAAATTAATCAGATGGAAACATTGTCCGCAATAATTAGAAAACATGTTTTTTCCGAGTGTTTTTAAATTAACAATTCGACGACAATAATCTAATGTATCAATATCTACGTTAGTTGACAGAAACTCTATGTTTATCCTTAAATTTAGGTGCTACTTGACCTTGTTTTACAAATTTGTAATAATTCTTTTTTAGTGACTGTTTTGCCTTTTTAATGAAATATATTTTTTGGTGATATGATAAGAGTGGTTTAGAGATTTTTAGTAAATAAAAATAACAATTTAAAATCTATTACTTGTTTAAAGATGCTTGTGAAGTCGATATTTGCGTATGATTCTAGTGTTTTTACGCAGCGTTGCCAGATATAAATACCACGGTAGTCAAATTACCTTCAGCATTCATTTGACTCTTGTGGTATCCGTAGAACTACCTTAAAGATTTGGTATTATATTATTTACATGTAAACAACCCAAAATGCCACTTCAAAACTCAAAAGTTTTGTATTTTTGTCCTCTTGTAAGATCTATTTTAGGAACACCGTCACCATAGACACACCCCATTTTTCAGTAGTATACGAGGCATCTTAAAAAACATGAATTTAGTTTAAGAGGAATGTTTAGAATTAAAAATAAGTCTTAAATATGCGAGCTCGTTCATTTCCAAGAAAAAAGTTTTTATTTTTTTATGCTAAAACGATGAAAATTTAAATTTGTAAATTTGTAAATACTTATTTCGAAATGGAATATCTAAATAAAGCTTAGGAACTATCAAAACAGTGAATATTCAAGAAACGCTCGTTATCGCATAAAAAATCAAAGAAAAAAACTTTTTCTTGTAAATAAACAATACAGTTTAAAATTACTTTAATTCTAAACATTTTCCTTAATAATATTTTTTAAATATTTTTAAAAATAAAAGGTACTTTGCTTTTGAACGAAATTCACATTTGGATACCCCGTATACTACTGGAAAAAATAATTATCTAATGATTGCATTTTGGGTTTTAGACCATGCAGAACTTTTTATAAGGAATAACTTTTTTCGTAATATTATTAATAAAAAAGTTTTACATTTTTTATTGTGGTAACTAGGATTACTGAATATTTAAACAAATGTAATACACTTTTTGGTTATGTGTTTTCTCAATTTATAGTGGCCAAAGTATAGCGATCAACTAATGCGTGACGACTCAGGAATCATGGATAAAAACCTTCAAGTGGGAATCTGCCATGCCTGTGATTGATTGTGTGCAGTATCGATACGTTTTTGATAATACTCAGTGTTACGAAAACTTAATTATAAATGTTGAAAATTGCAAAGAACTGTATAATTTAGATGGTTGGCTCTCTTTCTTATTAAACATTTTTTACTTCCAAAACAATGGCTACCCCTTATCGCTGGAAGTCACATTCGCAGCTGACAACTTTGACAATCGACTTTGACTCAGTTCTTCTGAGGGTACCAAGGTGTGGAGCGTGGTGCGCGTACATTTATACGGATTTTGGAATGCTCCAAAACGACGTATGGACCCAGCGATTCATTCATAATTTTATGATAAACATTAAGCCAACAATCCTAATAGGCAAAGGGGGTGAGGCAGAGCGAGAAATGTAAAATGGCGGACTTACTTTTTGACCTTGGTCGATAGTATGCACCCAACGACGTTGGTCTCTATTTTACCTGTGAAAAGTGAGGTGCGGAAATGAATAGTCTACCCTTCTACAAACAAAGCACTGCCTACCCATATTGTCCTTTAAAAACACTTTCTAATCACCAACAAAAAACACCAGAAAATACCCAAAAAAAAAAACGCTTTATATGCTTTATTTGATCACTTTGAGTTTCCAAATTGTTCGATCGACAGAAACCAAACGTGGAAATGACAAAGCAGCAAGGGGCGTCACCCACAAAGCGTTTAGGAAGAGTTCATTCATGTTTCATATTTGCGATGGAGCAAAAATCCCCGGGCGGCGTTGCCGGGATTAACAAATAATCACGTATTTGTCAGAATTTTGATTTTTTTAAAAAAGCTCATTAACGGGCATTGCCCAATTTCATTTGCTTAAATAACAAGCATCTACACATATATCTGGTACTAGACTTTTTTAATTAACAAATATTCAGGACTAAGACTCATATTTTAGTTAACCACAAATATACTTA
Organism: Listronotus bonariensis; assembly: GCA_014170235.1. NCBI lineage: Eukaryota > Metazoa > Arthropoda > Insecta > Coleoptera > Curculionidae > Listronotus > Listronotus bonariensis. The sequence continues at coordinate 11,048 of JACEGR010009609.1, forward strand.
AAAAAGCAGTAAAATAACAAGCTACTAATGATTAAGAAACAAGAAAACAACATCTAAAATTAAATTTCATATTACACATTAAAAATCTAACTGAAATAAAACAACATGAAGCCTTAATCTATAAAACATTGGACTTCATAACCCTTCGAAGCCTATTTAGGATAGATTAAATAAATCGTCCTCAAATTTATTGGCATGCTTCATCAATCTATTTATTGGGGAAAATTGCCCATACAGCCTTTGGTGAAAATTTGTTTGAAAGGTAACAGAATGCCTTAATGTCCTTGAAGGAACATAGAAATTGTATAGAAAAGAGCAGTTCACTACATTGCACATTCCCATGAATTAGTTAAAGAAACAATACATCAGCATTTTCACGTCTAACTTTCAAACTTTGTATATTAATAGATCTTTCAAGATCTTCAAAATTTATTGTTTCCTGGGAATATGCAATTTAAAGGCAATGTATCTTAAAAACTTTCTCTGAACGAATTTAACATTTTAACATATTTCTCATAATATGGATTCCAAACAACAGAACAATTTTCCAAAAGGGTCTTACTAACGAAGTATACAGTAGTTTATTGAATTTACATTTTTAAAATCTTTGGTATTTCGTTTAATAACCCTAAAACTCTAAGGGCTCTATTCTTGCAATATTCAATATGGGAACAAAAATGTAAGTTTATGATCAAAGAACACCCCAAATCTTTAATAAGTATTTACGTGGCTTAAAGGCTTCGCAATTAATTCTGTAAATATTTCTTTGTACGTTTAAAGATCTACTAAACTGGATTGATGTGCATTTTTTATATTTAGAATCATTCGGTTACTTGTACACCAATCATAAAACCTATCCAAGTCCGCCTGTAAATTAATAACATCCTGTCCGCTGCTACTTATCTTAAGAAAATTTTTTAAATCATCGGCATACTTTTATATGCAACCGAACTAAAAATTAGAAAATAATTTTTCATTAAAAAAAATATTGTCATTTCATAGTAAAAAGCGTGGGGTGCATTTTACTATTTTTTCATAACTTTTCCATCATAGATATTTGCAAATATAATAATTATAACATTTAATATATTTATCACCCCACGCTTTTACTATGAAATGACAATATTTTTTAATGAAAAATTATTTTCTAATTTTTAGTTCGGTTGCATATAAAGCGTGTTTTTAGTTTTTAAACTATTAATTATTTTTCATTTTTTAGTTTCTGCTACTCTTGACAAAATGGCGAAAATTTTTTTAATGAACAAGAGTGGCAAATTTTAAAAATTTTTCCAACAGATTGCAACTCACTAAAAATTTCTTCTTCATTAAGTAGCAAAAGTTTGAAATTTTGCCAACAGATGGCAATCCAGGCAATGTTTGGACCGTTGCCAATATATTGCAACCCACTAAAAAATTTCTTCTTCATTTAATAGCAAAGTTTGAAATGTTTGCCAACAGATGGCAACCTAGGTGTTGTTTTTATAATATAATGGAATTTTTTTTCCTGGCGATCAAAAAAGATAACGGGATACTGTTTGCAGATTATTGCATTGTCATGTTTCCTTAATACGTGTGCAAAGTTTCAAAGAAATCGAATAGCTGGAAGTTGGTTAAAATTAGGCTCAAAGATTCCGTTACATAGCCAGATAGTTACAACCCAAGTTAATAAAAAAGCGTGTTAACGGCATTTATTAACTGTTATTGTTCATAAAAATTGAACACCAATGGTGCAACTAACCCAATTGTGTAAAAGAACTTATTAATTTTATTGTTCATAAAAATTGAACACCAATGGTGCAACTAACCAAATTGTGTAAAAACTAAAAAATTTCTTCTTCATTTAATAGCAAAGTTTGAAATGTTGCCAACAGATGGCATCTAGGTGTTGTTTTTATAATATAATGGAATTTTTTCCTGGCGATTCAAAAAAGATAACGGGATACTGTTTTTAGATTATTGCATCTTCATCGGTCCTTGACACGTGTGCAAAGTTTCAAAGAAATCGAATAGCTGGAAGTTGGTTAAAATTAGGCTCAAAGATTCCGTTACATAGATAGATAGATAGTTACAACCCAAGTTAATAAAAGGATCAATAAGTAATGATAAGCGAGTATTTCTAGGAAGCACAAAAACTGAATTTATTATTTATTCGCTAGCTTATATATCCACTAGTTTCTTCCAAAAACATTTTTTAGGTCGTTTTTTGGGAGTTACATTCATTTGAATACGAACTGTCGAGAGAACACATGAAAATGGAGAAAATGAAGTAAGAGCTGTCATCAAGTACCTCTGCCTGAAAAAATGTCCACCAAAGACATACACAGCGACTTAGAGGAAACATTGGGGGACTCTGCCCCTCCCTATTCCACAGTCGCACGTTGGGCAAAAGAATTTAAGCTGGGAAGAACCTCCACTGAAGATAAACATCGCGAGGGGCGGCCATCCACATCTTTACTGCAGAAAACATAAAAAAGTGGAAGATATCGTGTTGTGCCGATCGAAAGATTGTGACCGTGAGGCATGTGGCCGAAAGCTGGCAGGATCCGTATGGCAGCGTTCAAAAAATCATTGTCAAATCGATTGTCGGCAGTACGCTATGGCGTCTCTGCGCGTTGGGTGCCTAGGAGCGTTAACCGACGAGCAAAAAAGAAACGAGTCGACATTTCGAGGGTGAATCTTCAAAGGTTCCAGGCCGATAAGGAAGATTTTCTGCTGCGTTTTGTAACCATGGACGAGACCTGGATCCACCACTTTGATCCCGAAACCAAACAGCAATCAATGACTGGAACGAGCCTCTTCACCAACGCCGAGAAACAAAGTGTCAAGTTCAGCGGGAAAGGTTATGGCGTCTGTTTTCTGGGATGCTGAAGGAATTATTATGGTGGAATCATTTGGAAAAAGGGGGCTACTATAACAGGCCTTACTACGCAGACCAAATAAGAAGATTACGAGAGGCTATTAGGTCGAAAAGACGTGGTAAACTGAGAGCTGGAGTGCTGTTTCACCAAGACAATGCCCCGCGACTCACGAAGCCGTGCCAGTTGACGATTTTAGGCCGCCATTCAAGAAGCGGGGTTCAGACACGGCTCGCGACTTACCCACCGTATCTCGCCAGATCTGAGCTCCCAGTGACTTCTACCTCTTCCTCGGCTCCTCAAAGAACACCTCCGGGCAACAAATTTGAGGACGACAGTGAAGTGATGGCCGACAGTAGTGCATTTTGGAGGAGTCGAGACAAAGAGATTTTTTTCTAGAGGGAATCATCGGTTTAGCAAAAGATACACATGGCACTACATCGCTAACTTGTTGGGGAGACCTGCAGTTGCGATGGCTGCCATTCAAGAAACGGGGTTCGAACTGCTCGGAACACCCACCTATTCGCCAGATCTAGCTCCCAGTGACTTCTCTACCGCTTTCCTCTACATTTAGTGTAGTAGATGTAGAGGGTCCTGGATCAGGAGTTTTTTGTCTGGAGAATAGTGAAGAAGTCTGTCCCGACAATACTGAAGACGTAGAGGCAATAGCCAATAATTCAGGATTTTCTGGTTCAGCTGACACAAGTGTTTCTTTGAGGGAAGGCTGTAGTGGACATGATTCATCTAAAAATACATACAATATTATTATTAAAAATTATTTTATATAAGTATATTATACCCTTAAATAATTAGCATGTGCCTTACAGCACTGGTGTTTGTAGATTAAATTAAATTTAAAGCTCAATTTGGGTATTTATTAAAAAATAACCTTAAACTCTTTGAAAACTGAATGAATTCAAAACAGACTAAAAGCTTATTTTAATGGTACATATTATGTGATTTTTTGACAGATCACTAATGCAAATTTTACTTTTCTGATTATGAACCTCTATTTGCTTAATTATTAATTCTTATACTTATATAAATAGAGAAAATGTCTTAATTTTAAATCTGGACTGACTTGAATAACCAAGTCACAGTTTTATACTGCATTATTTTTTGTATAATAAAGCATATTTTGGCTTTTGTTTTGGAACAATCTTCTAACTGACATAAATATATTTTTTATAGATTAGCTAAACAGTAGTCAAACATTTAAAAACATTTGAAATATCAAGAGCTCTTAACAGTGTATAAGGAGGTTTAAAAATAGGGCGGACAGTTACATTTTATGAATAACAAAATATAAAAAAATAAATGAGACCATAAAATTAGCAAAACAATGGCAAACTAAAATATTAATTTTAAATGCAAAATAATTGAAGAAATTTAAATTTAAAATCTTGTACTTAAATCGGATAATGGTCAGATTCAGGGATTTTACAGCGATAAAGCACTGCAGGCTTGCACACTAGCATTTTATAAAATTAAATTTTGAAGGACATTTTTAAATTATTATAAAAGAAAAATTTTACACAAATAAAAAACAATTTAGTAACACAACAACAAACAAATAAAGCATATGTGCTTTTTAATATTATCAGAAATCAAAATAATTCTGCTTAAATTACAATTTTTAATGTGCCAGTAGCAAAATAAGTTTAGATATACAAATAATACAGCAATCTAAAAAAAATATATTTGCTTTACTGCCATATAAAGCACTGTATTTCCTGAATGCACCCACTGATATGGTAGCTTGTCAACAATTACCTGTCAATAATTTGGGACTTCCATCTGACCATTTAAACAGAGTGGGTATGGCATCGGAATGCAAACGGTTCTTTAAATTATTCAAAAACATTTTATCTTCAAAATGCTGGGAACATAGCCTAATATTATTATGGCAATAATTGGAAGTTTTCTGGAACAAATCAGACCTTCCACTGTTTTCAATCCACAAACGACACCTGTAATACAAGATATTTATTTTATTATATCTATTGGTGCCAATTTATAACTAATATACAGAACGACAAACGGCAAGTATAGAGCATTATAAGAATTTGAGACTATAATAATATCTATTAGATTGTCTCATGCTACTGTACTTTGTAGGCAAAAAAATCTACCAAGATTACAGTTTAAAGGTAGGTTTATGCAGTGGTAAGTATGGTGGTACTTACCTATTTTCGTCAATGGGAAATCTAAAAAACTAACTTGATGTTGCTTTGAATTGGCTCTGCAATTCAAAGCCCCACACCAAGCACCACCAGCTTTTTTAGACTCATAGCCTCGCTCATCGCTTTCTACAACAAATAGCAAAAACAAGCACAGAAAATACAATGTAAACACCACGAAAGTCTAAATAGAATAAAACCACAATAAAACTGAATCACGAGAATAACAAAAACTAAATAACTTAAAAATTTAGAAATAGGTTATGTATATTATTGTGTCAATTGATACGACCAACCGTACCTTTAAGAACAGCGGTATCGTACAAAACAACAATAACAGAAAATTGCAAAATTATCTTTAAAATGCTAATTTACCTATACTTTGGGCACTTTACATTAAGAGTAATACCTACTAAGTAAGAACGCACTTTTTAAACCAATAAAATACATTTTTTATTGTGGTGACTAAAGTCTACTGTCCATGAGAGCGGTTTTCCGCTCGCGAATGATAATTCAGCGTTGTGATTGGTTAGTGCAAATTTAAAATGCTTTTCCCGCCAACCACAATGCTGAATTATCATCCACGAGCGGAAAACCGCTCTCATGGACAGCCGGCTTAACGGTACTGACTTTTCAACTAATGTGTTCATGTGTTTTTTTTTTCAATTTAAACCGCCCAAAGTATACTTTATTATGCTTTTTTAGCAACTGGTTTCTCTGTTTAAACAATGTCTGCCTTTGCAAAGAAACTAAAAAAATATTTACTTTTTTCTTCATCTCCACGGTGCCGTACCTATAGACATTTTCTAGTACAACTAAAACATATGATTCATTCATTAATAGCCGCCATCTTCTCAGTAAGTAGAATTTTGCGACTGCGCAATCACAAAAAAGTCGCTATGTCCCTTCTGATTCGGAGTATTCGTTGGCAACGATCTGGGACTCACCTAGAAACTCAAGAGACTTATTCCAACAGTGTGATATGAAGGAAAGAAGATCTGCTGTGTTTATGGGTCCGCTTTTATATTTCGAAACCGACGCTGAAGTTGAAGTTGGTATAAAATTGGAAATTTTATAAAAGTTATGCACCGTTTCACTATTTTGGGATTTGCAGTGTAATTAGTTGTACTATTGATTATAGTGGGGCTCAGATTCGAAAAGCTTATAAAATTCTCTTCAGACATGGTCTAACATGTGTTTATTATTTCCCGCTCCTTATACAGGGTGATTCAAAAATCGATCACGAAAGTTAAACTTTTTTTCAAATATGTCATTCGTTTTCGAGTTACAAGCCGTCAAAGTTCAATTTTTATTTTGGTTTTTTCGCCATATTGCATTTATTTTTTAACCAATCCAGTTGATATTTGGCACACAAATCGAGCTTTGCAGATTCTAAAATTTTAAGACAAAAGTACTTTTTTAAATACCACCAGAGGGCACTTTACCTAAAACTTAAATTTATTTACATCATAACTTTTATCTTGACAGATATTGCAAAGCTGGGGGCGCCATTTTATAGACAATCAAAAACTTAAAAAATAAGGTACTCTTTATTAAAGTCGATAAACTTCACCGTTTAGGCACCAATAGACATCAAAGTTATCATCAATTTCAATCAAAGTACCTACATACATACAGGGTGTCCAGTCACTCAACCGACAAACTTTTCAGGCGATTCTACAACAGAAAATAAGAAAAACTTCATATAAACATATGTCCTAAACGTCTTACTTTTTAAACTATGGTGGGTTAAATATTAAAAAAAAAACATAGAATCTGCAAAGTTCGATTTATGTGCCGAATATCAACTTGATTGGTTAAAAAATAAATGCAATATGGCGAAAAACCAAAATAAAAATTGAACTTTGACGGCTTGTAACTCGAAAACGAATGACATTTTGAAAAAATATATATTTATATATATGAAGCTCTACCCTTATTTTGTCAAGTAGAATCAACCCCTTAAGTTTCGTGATCGATTTTTGAATCACCCTGTATATTTAAATCGGCACTAAAATTGAGCTTCGTATAAACTTAAAAATTGTATAGAAAAATTTTGCACCGTTTCACTTTTTTTGCAGTTTTCGTAGTTAGCGATTTTATCAATTAGCAAAGGCTAAGATTCGGAAAGCCTATAAAATTATCTTTAAAAAGATTACACCATGTGTTAATGGCTTCTTGCTCCTTATATTTTTAAATCGACGCCGAAGTTGAACTTCCTATAACATTCGTAAGTTTGATAGGAAAATTATGAACTGTCTCACAGGAAAAACCCTTATAAGGAATATTTTTTAATAATTATAAAAAGAGTTATCGTTAAGTCCATCCGTGGACACACTGTATACAAGGGTGTCGCTTTTAAATTAAATTAAAATTTTAAAAAATACTGGCTACACTCGTCACGTGATCCAAGTAAGTGTGACAGCGCCATAGAAACGGCTTTTTTTTCGTTCTTACTTACCTGAAATCATAATTTTACACGTAATCATATTTGACTGAACTAATTGAGGTGCTACCGTACTTTTTAATGTTCACAGAAAAGCATATTTGACTACATTTTTAAATCGGGCTACCGTAGTTACAATGTGGCGTCCTCTATGAAAGAGTAGCATAAATATTCACCAACAGATAGATGCGCGTCATCTATCTATTTCGTAAATAAACTACCATCAAAATATAGTTTTCTGTTTTATGGAAAGAAGTTTTGCTATTTTGTTTAGACAACATTTCTGTCTTTTTTTGTTTTATCTTTCTCTCTAATCCAGTTAAATCAACCATTTTTTTTCTTTTTGGTTTGTGTATTTTTCTCATACTTAAATTTTACCAAGACGCATTTTTCAAACATAATTTACCAATAGATTTGTATAGGTCAAAAGCTAAAAATTGTAAGTAATCTTATTTTTGGTTTTCTATTTCCAATTTTATCTTTGGTAATTGTTTACCGGACGCATCCAATCAAGAATAATGAAATCATTGGACGCATCGCAGATTTTAATGAAATTTGGTATAGGTATGGGGGTTTTTGGGGCGCTGATCACGAATATGAAAGGATTTTTAGTCGGAAACGTTTTGCTTTCCTGATATCCATCATCAAACTTGAAAAAGCAAATTTACTTCTTTTTCACTATACCTATATTCACCCTTCTTTTTGCAAAGAAATGCAGTGTTTGATTTGCAATTTAATAAAAAATAACAAGTAAAATAAATAAAAATCGGTGTTTTTAAGGTTTCAATAAAATATAAAGGTAATTGTCTGAAAAGTTGCGGTAACTCCGATTTTGACGAAATTTGGTATACGGGTTGTTTTTTTGGGCGCTGATCACGAATCTGAGAGGAAAACGTTTCGTTCCCCGGATATCCATCATCAAAGTTGAAATTTTAACTAATCATATTTTCACTATATTCCCCCTTCTTTTTGCACATAATTCTTGATATAAGGCTAAAATGAAATAGAATATTTGATTTTCACCCTTTAAAACCCCGTTTTTCTACGTATTTTACATTATTTTTGCATTAAATTGCATAGCTCCACTTTCAATTATCAATTTACATCGCAGTTGGCTATGCCCTATGCATATGGGCGTAGCCAGGATCTTGTCTGGGGGGCAGGCAGAGAAAAAGTAATAATATACCGGGTGTTATTTCCAAGCTAATTCATTAAAAATATTGTATAAACATCATAGATTTGACAATGCATTGTTTGCCAACATAAAGGGTGGTAAATTTTTTTAAAAAACTTTAAATTCTTATTAGTATATTAATTACTTTATTATTAGATTTTAATATACTTTGGCGGTTTGGCTTATATCCATAAGGGGCTTGTTATAATTTTTATATTTTTCTTTAAAAATAATGACAATTACAGCTTTTTGCCTCTTAATATATATTTTATTATATCCTGCCTAGTTTTAGAGAAAAAAATAATATCAGCTAAATTTTGTATTCCTGAACAACTCACCAAACGTAAAGAAAATTATTTTTTATATTATTATTATTTACTTAAAATTATGTAGCAACACCAAGAAATGTTAAATTCAACAATAATAATAATATCTAAACTAACAAATATTACTTAGTAAAGTGTTTTTAAAATTTCTTTTATGTTTTTCGGGTGGTCCAGGTTTTTTTCTCCAAAACTAAGCACAAAACGAAAATAAAAAAATAAGAAACAAAAAAGCTTTATTTTTAGTAGACTAAGAAAAAAATACACGAAACCTACTGGCATACATTTTTTGTCAGAAATTTTCGTTTAGGTGCCTCTCGGGACGCCACAAGACTTAAGCCCGTTTCCACCGACTTTTAGGGGTTCCCTGACTGCCTTTTCATATGAGCGGAAGACCAAAATCCGGGCGACGGACCAGGGGCGGTCATAGGGGAGGGGCCATGGGGGCCATGGCCCCCCTTTAATGCCACATCCTTTGTATTGCATACCTATGTAATGGCAAATATGGGCATTTTGGGCATTTAATGATGATATGCCCCCCTCAGGGTTGGTCCGAGGGGTTAGGGTGATCATCATGGAATTGAAAAGTGAGAAGGAAGAACCTTCTTTTTTGCTTTTCAAATACATGGGAGTTGTTTTTGTAAATTAAAGAATGAAAGAACAAAAAGAACAACAATAAAAATAGGTGAAGGGACTTTTTTTTTTTTTGCTCTTCACTTTTTCTCGGCCTATGGCCCCCTTAGAAAGAGAAAGTCGATATGACCGCCCCTGCAACGGACCAACGCTACCTTTCATACGCAGAGAACGGTGAAAGTCGGCAAACTCAAAAGGCTTGGTATAATCATGGCCGTATTATCCATTAGGTTGACTAGGCTACAGCCTAGGGCGCCATAACAAAAATAGACGCCAGAGAGGGGAGTAATAGGCGTTGAACAGGGGAGGTTTTAAAACAGTTTAGGTTGAGTGGGGAGTTTTGGCGAGTAATTTCTCTGTGAATAAGATGGTTTGGAATGAAATAGGCCAATAGGCGTAAAAACTTTTTTCTCTCTCTTCAAAAATGTTTTGAAGAAAATAGGCGCCCCGGGAATTGTAGCCTAGGGCGCCTCAAACGGTTAATACGGCCCTGCGTATAATTTTTATTACTCTGTAGGTCGAAACCGGCTAGTGTGAAAAGGCGCTAACGCTAGGTAGAGAATAACTTATAGGTTACTGAAAGTTATTTTCTGCCTAGCGTTAGAGAACCCCTAAAAAAGTTAGTGAAAACGGGCATTATTCATTTTCGAGTTGGGGCTAAATTAGTTGTTTAATACTACAACATTATAAAAATTTAATAATAATAATAAGGAATATTTAAGATATTAATAGAAATGCATTTTTTTTATAGTTTAACATGATGTATCTTGAAAACAATTAATTTTCGGATCTATCTTTATATGAACTTTTTTGTATAAAATAGGCTCATTTGACGCAATTGGGAAACACCCTGTTAAGATCTACAAAAAAAATTGGTCCATGGCTAGGGACGGGGTAGCTGCTCCCTCCCCTTCCGGTACCTAGCTACGCCCACGTGGCTATGGCGGCGTGTATACATGGTTGCCGCATTTTTAAAGTGAACTTTTACAATTTTGTTAATAAAAGGTAAAATAGATAAAAAAAACGGGGTTTTAAAGGGTGAAAATCAAATATTGTATGCCACTTTGGCTTTATATCAAGAATTTTGTGCAAAAAGAAGGAGAAAAATAGTGAAAATAGGATTAGTTTAAATTTCAACTTTGATGATGGATATCTCGAGAACGAAACGTTTCCGCCAAAAAATCATTTTAGATTCGTGATCAGCGCCTCAAAAAAACCCCTGTATACCAAAACCGTTAAAATCGAAGTTGCCGCAGAAAATTACCGATTTTTTTATTATTTTTATTTCAGATTGTTCCTTTAGATGCACATTATGAACTGCCAAGCAATTTTGTTGCCTTGCACGAAGAACTTCACACCAGCCAATTTGAATTTGGCCAGGGAATATTCTCGACGCCGCAACTCCCCCTGGATACACCCTTGTTGACGTCGAACCTCAGGTAACACTGGGCAGAAACCCCCACAGATGGTTAGGATATTTTACACCTAATGACAACCAATACCCTCTAAACATTCAATTTTTTGTTGCTGCAAAAAATGATTTCAAGAGATATTGCCCACAGGGTAGTGAAATTGGACTAGTTTCTGTCTGCATGGATCCGGACCCCAACCGCAAAAAAGTTATGGTAGAGTTTTTGGTTAATTGTCACTCACACTGTCACTGTACGGATATTGTTAATAGACAAAGGAGACGCCGCGCCGATTGATGGATTCAGAATGTCATCAATCTGGTGATTCTACGGAAGAAAGAAAAACCACCTGTGCAGGTACCTAATTAAATAGAAGATTTTTTTGAAACATTTTCCAGAAGTTATTGTTTTTCACAAATAGGTGCAGTAGGACGTAATGAATCTAAAAACACAAAATACTTACAAATATGGCGAACGGAACTGCCGCCATTTTGCGAAAAACCGTTTGGGCCGGTATCTCCGTAACCGTGCACTTGAGGCTAACCAGAACTTTTATTATAAATAATTAAATTTTTCATCTTTTGTGTTTAATTTTTTTTTCATATCACTTACTGTTCACAATTTATAAGATTAGCACTCTTGGTTTCACTCATTACTTATTAATTAGCCAAAATTTTTATAAAGAATAACTATTTCGCGAAAAATTATTTTTTTTATCCATTTTTAGCCAAGCTTTGTTTACTTTTTTACATTAGGTCGTAATCTGAAAGTGCCGAACTGTACCGGGTGTCCGGATGACTGAAGTGTCGGTTTACGGGTTCCGGTTTGTCGAAGTTGTACTGTATTGTTACAAAAAAGTTTTTTTTAATATTTAACACACCGTAGTTCAAAAACTAAGACGTTTAGGACATATGTTTATATGAAGTTTTTTCTTATTTTCTGTTATAAAAATGCCCTGTAAAGTTTGTCGGTTGAGTTACTGGACACCCTGTATGTATGTAGGTAATTTGATTGAAATTGATGAAAACTTTGATGTCTATTGGTGCCTAAACGGTGAGGTTTATCGACTTAAATAAAGAGTACCTAATTTTTTAAGTTTTTGATTGTCTATAAAATGGCGCTCCCAGCTTTGCGATATCTGTCAAAATAAAAAAGTTATGATGATAAGTTACATTTTTTAAGAACCATTTCAACACATTTCATATTTGATGCCTTTCGCATATTTAAATTTTTTTGAACTCCTGTAGGCTGTAGATAGGTGTCAACATATAATGAATAACACACTGTATTATAAAAACATCACACCTTATTAACAATAAAAAAAAAGAGAAAACCTATGGATGTAACCTTTGTTTTTGTTAGCATCCGACAGTCCCAACTACCATTTTATGCGGTATCGATTCCTCGTCTACAAAGTATCAAACGATATCGGTATCGACATATGCTGGGAACCCTAGCTGCTCCGGCATCTGTATTAACGGCGCATGATCAACAGGTGTCACATGACTCCAAAATGCAGCGCTATTGCTCGTCTGTAAACGCCAAAAAATGGTTTTATTTTATGTATATTCTAATACTTATTTTCAATTTTAGGTTAGCACAATATCAGTTAGAGCCTAAGATCGTTAAGGAAACCCATGACGTCGCATGTGCTGACGTCAACTTGGAAGAGAAACAATATGTATATAAAATTATGTTTTTAATTAGACTTTAAGAAAAATAAATTGTGCACCTATAATATATAAATAAATTTATACAAAGTAATAAAGTGTTTAAATTCCCCCATTAGGACTTAAAAAAACCTAATATTTCAAACTACTCAAGAATCAATATAAGTAGTATAGTGAGACTAAAAATCAGGATTCTTTAGTACATTCGCCATTTTGTCAGGAACATCAGGAGCACATGAATTTTGAGTCATTTTTTCGAAGTAAATACCATAAAACACTATTTTTTGCGAGAAATTAAGTTTCCTAAAAAAGGGAAATATATAGCGATTTGGCAACGCCGCCTATTTGAAACTGGAGTAAAAATTTACCTCCTCGCATTTCTGTGCTCCTAATACAAATTCCTAGTTTTAAAATTTGGGTTTATAAAATAAGAACTTTGTATTAGGATCACAGAAATGCGAGGAGGTAATTTTACTACTGCTCCTGATACTTTATTCTTGACAAAATGGCGAATGTGTTTAAACTTATTTAATATAATTAGTTAAATTTTTAATACCCTTCGCCATTTTGTCAAGAATCAAGTAGCAGGAGTAAGAAAAATTTACCTCCTCGCATTTCTGTGATCCTGATACATAACCTGTTATTTTAACTAAATTTGAATACTTCGATATCTATGTTGTAAGTAAGAAGCAAATATTACATCGTGCGATTTTACAATTAATAAGTTTTACAAAATTGTGAAACTTAAAAAAACACTACTTAGATAGCTGTGCTCCTGATATTCCTGACAAAATGGCGAAGGTATCAAAACATATTTATTCGCTTTTCACGAATGACATTCACCATTTCGTCAAGAATATTCTCTGATTTAAAAACTATATATAATTTTGCGTTCACCATTTTGTCAAGAGGTATAATGAATGACTTTAAATATGACGTTTTTAGCCAAAAGGAGGCTTTGTGAAAATAAATAAAACTAAAAAAACTTTTTAAAATATTTATTTAACTATATAAAGCCAGATTACAACATTAGTAGCACAGTATCTTATTCTTTTCACTTATTCTTTGTTCCTAGCATTCTAATGACACATTTCAGAGTGACCCGCTTTTCCGGTAGCTGCCGCTGAAAAAAAAATTGCAAATGATAACCAAAAAGGAGGAATTACACACACAAATAACATTTAAAAAAATATAATACAAATAAATAAAACGCTTTGCAATGCATTAAAACCAAAGAAGGACACTGAACTTTCTGAAGCGCTTATATGGGCGAGCTTCAGCAAGTTAAAAAGAGAAAAATAGACGTTGCGTTTTTAAAAACTTACAATAGTTATATATTCTAAACCATGGCAAATATTAAAAAATAAAAAAATTACCGTTTCCATAATA
>JACEGR010009610.1:0-25121 GCA_014170235.1 Listronotus bonariensis
TCATGAAAACCGTCCACCCACCTTTTTTTAATTTTTGATTTTTTAGCGATAAAAAGCAATAACATTTATTGTAAAATAAATAAAATTACAATAAACACATTAATTATTTTCTAAAATTTTTTGTACAATTTTAGGCATAAAATATCTTTTAAAATAGCCCTGGTATCTATTTATATTTATTTTAGAACGATCTAATGAGTCATCCAGCCGCCACCAGCAGCAGCGCAGCGCGAGCTCGGGCAGTTGCCAAGGCGTCCGTCTTCGTCCCGAACGACAGACGATGGTAGGGTCCGCGTGTTTAGTAAAGAAGTCATCATTATCTACGGGAAATCTCCTGTATCTCTCTTTCAATCGCGGTTTGTTGGGTTTCGTATCGTTATCTAGAAAATAGGCATTTTATAGTTTTGATTTTTAAAAATAAATAACATTTTAAATTAGGGTTGAGGAAATAACAGGAGACTTCGCGCAGATAATGATGACGTCGGTGGCTTTTTTACTAAACGCGCGGTCCCTAACCACTTTTACACCGTAATTTTATTCGAACGACTTCAAAAAATCTTTATTTAGTATTTACATCGATATCCTAGGGAAAATAAATTTTATTAATCTGTTATAAATCAAAACACCTTTATAAACAAAGTGTTTTTTTTCTAGTTTAATGTCGAAAACGGATTGTTTAAAGTTTTAATTTAGCTCGTATACCCAGGACCAGGACCGAAGCGATCCCATTCTTTTCTTTGGCGTGTACCCAATAAAAAAAACCATAGAATAAATGGATCCGCCTGACCAGTGTAGAGCATAATATCTTCAATTTAAGTTTTAATGAGAAAAAAAGGTATACATATTATCTAGGTTTTATACAACATGTCAACTGGTAATTGTTATGAAAAATATTCCTTTGGCGTGAATTATTACTATAATATATTATACAGCGTGTTCCTTAAAGACATGCTAATATTTAAGGGGTGATTTTTGGACTCATTTGAAGAAAAAAACTTCGTATGGACATATGTCCTAAACGTCTTAACTTTTGAGATACAGGTGTTAAAATTTAAAAAAAAAATCTATTTATAATATACATATAATAATAGTATCCTAACTATCGTTTATCTAATTTTGGAGTCCAAGAATTACCCCTTAAATATTAGCATGTGTTTAAGGAACACCCTACACTGGTTCAGTTAAATAACATCATAGACAATGTGAGGAAAAGAGACAATTTAACTAAATACCAGCATGTAAACAGGTGTGACTAATAATGCTTGTTTTGTTATTCTATTGCTTACCGATATACGGTAGCGGAACCGGATTTATCATATTGTATTATTCTTTGTTAATCAAACCGAGGAGTTAGCCATCTGAAACCGGATAAATATGTCCTTTTACAAATTTTCAAGAGATAAAAAACACTTTTACAAATGTTAAAAAAAGTGGTATCTTTTGAATACCTTGTTATTTTTATTATGGTTTTTATTGTTGTTGTGGTGAATTTATGTGACAAAAAAATTTTTTTGTTGGGATTACTTCCCAAAAAGTTTTGATGAATGGGATCTCTTAGGTCCGTAACACTAGTGTAAGAATTAAATTGGTGCTCAGCTCTATTAACTCATCCAAAACAGTAATGCCTAAAAACAAAAAGCATTAAAAATAGTAATTATACATTTCTATTTTTTTTTTTGAGTTTTTTGTTTCAAGCGATCTGCTAAGATGGGGGTCATTAGTCTCGGCTCGCTATATCTCAAGTCCAGAACTAAAATGGTTCCAATTTATCAAAACTTATTGGTTAGTGATCCTAATAAGAAAAAGATATATAGTTTGATGCTGTGAGCAAACGACTTTTTTTAAAAAACTTTAACGCCCTGTATCTCAGAATGGAAGCAAGTCCGGATACATGTTTATAGGAACTTTTTTGATAAAAAGACATAAGAAAGCACCCCTTAAGATTTGTACCGTAGTTAAGGAACACCCTGTATTTTTATGACCCAAAAAAATAACATTATTTTTTTTTGCTTTGGCCCCGCTACTCACCAGCCAGGTCTGCAGTTCCGTGTTGGGTTATAATAGGACAAGTATGTGACAAGTTCCCAGCTTGCCTCAAATACCTACCCAAAAATTGGTGCCACCTCTTAGACCATAAGCTATACGAGGGACAAATTTGCGTCATTGAAAGCGGAATCTGTCCACCTATCGTATCTATCTATCTGAGATTTTACATACTAAAATATACATTGCATTTTATATGCCGTTCTCTACTAAATATAATTACATAGAGACACATTATAATGGATAAACTTTAAATTATTTAAAAACTATAATATCTTAAATATGTTCTCTATTCGTGTGGCGGATACATGTTATTGAAGTTTCTTTAGTATAACTTAATATCTATACAATGGGATCCTCAGATCGCCTGAAAGAAAAAAAAGAACAAGAAATTTAAAAATACATATTTACGTTTCGGTGGCAAGTCTGCCACAGTTATAAAAATAAAAATTTAATTAAAAAATAATATTTATTTAGGAAAAACACCTAGTAAAAATTTTTGGAAACCGATACTTTTACCTTGGCAGTTTTTGTCCCAAATAATATTTTAGTTAATTTTGATTGGTATATTTATTACTTTACAAAAAAAAAATGGGTATTTTAATTGATTTTAAATCGTCGCTGTTCCTACGAAGGGGCCTATCTCAATTACAACTTTTCAGGAGAGCGGTAAAGAAAACTGGGGATCATCATTTTGGGTTTTTGTTCAGATGTTTGTCTTAATTTATAGTGTTC
The DNA here is from genome assembly GCA_014170235.1 of Listronotus bonariensis. Classification (NCBI taxonomy): domain Eukaryota; kingdom Metazoa; phylum Arthropoda; class Insecta; order Coleoptera; family Curculionidae; genus Listronotus; species Listronotus bonariensis. Next base: position 2,779 of record JACEGR010009610.1, read on the forward strand.
AACGTATAGTACTTTAGAAAAGGAAACTTGTATAAAAAAAACGTAAACGAAATATGTTAATTTTAATATCTAATACATGGTAACCTATGCTTGATACTAAAGCAAATTTAGGAAAACTTAAAATCAATTAACACACCCAGCTTTTTTGAAAAATAATAAATATATTAGTCAAAATTAACTTACATGTCATCTGTAATAAAAACTTTCAATATAAAAACTATGATTTTCCATAATTTTTAGCTAGCCATTATCCTTAAATTGATTTTATTTTTTATTTTAATAACGTAACGTAATAAACGTAGATAAGTGTTTTTGATTTTAGTGGGTTTTCTTTCTGTTTCAGGCAATCGCCAATTTATAGGGGTCAATGGGGCTAAGCAGGTTCAGCTTGTTTTCCCCGGGTTTCAAAAGCAGATATATTAATACTAGCCGACCCGTGCCCACACCGATAATTGCTTACTTATCGGACACCACGCCGATTTTGACGATTTTTGGCAGGCGGGGGTTTTTTGGGGCGCTGCCGCTGATTACGAATCCGAAAGAATTTTTAGTCGGCAACGTTTCGTTCTCGAGATATGCGTCATCAATCTTGACATGAAAACTAACTTAAATTCACCATATTCCCCCTTCTTTTTGCACGCAATTTTTGAGATTTCTACTAAATTGGCGGAGCCATAGCTACTGTCATTAAATTAAAGCTTTACAATTTTATGGAAAAAAGGGTAAAATAAATGGAAAATGGATTTTTAAGAGATGAAAATAAAATATTGAATTGAAGCTTTAAATCAAAAATTATTTGCAAAAAGAAGGGGGAATATAGTGAAAATAAGGTAAATTTGCTTTTTAAGTTTGATAATGGATATCTCGAAAAAAAAACGTTGCCGACTAAAAATTCTTTTGGATTCGTAATCAGCGCCCCAAAAACCCTTGTATGCCAAAAATCATCAAAATCGGCGTGGTGTCCGATAAGTATACAATTACCCCCACTCCATTAGGTGTTAATTATATTTTTCTCTGAACTTTTTGTTAAATCATAATAAAATATAGCCTCTATATAGCACTCTTGAATAGAGTAGCTTTTAGATAGTAAAAGAATTTTCACGATCAGTTCAGTATTTCCGAAGATTAGCCCCAACAAACAAACAAACACAGTTACTTTATAATATTATTAGCAATTAGTATAGGTATATTATTAGTATTAGTTTAGATTGTATAGATTTTAGTAAGTAATCCCAAAGGAATTTTAAAATGTTCATCTGTCAATTTCACTCTAAAATTTAGTATTTATGCATCAATTTTATATTTTAAAGTTTAATTTTTTAAAATTAATTCGATCAAAAAATAAAGGGGGGCATTAAAGAAATGCACTGTATACATATTAACGAAACCGTCATCTTAAATCACTTCATTAATAAAAAAACGCATCAAAATCCATTGAATAGTGGTAAGAAACCTAATAAAAAAATTGATACTTTCTGTATAATATTTTTTTTTATTTTATTATATACCTATTTATAAATCTTACAATTTAAGCAATTTTGTAATTTCTAGATGGTATAATAGCGTAGTTAAAATGCATTTTAGTTTTAAGGGTTTTTTTAATTTAACATCTTTTTGACCCACCCTGTATGGCAATTTTATATTTTATTATAAACCATAGCTAGCTGTAGACAATTCCTATAAACACATTTTTTAATTGCAATAGTAACAACAATATCGATTTTAAATGTAAACTATTTTTTAAAACACTCTGTATATGTTTCTTTAGATATTATTATACATAAAAACCTTTTTCTTGAATCACTCTATCTATAGAAAAAAGCCGCATCAAGATCTGTTGAGAATAGTAAGGTCAATATCGAATTTTAAATATAAACTATTTTTTTAAACACTCTGTATATGTTTTTTTGGATAGTATTATACATATAAACCTTTCTTTTAAATCACTCTATCCAATTAAAAAAAAACACATCAAAATCCGTTGAGTAATATCGGATTTTAAATGTAAACTAATTTTTTAAACACTCTGTATATGTTTTTTTAGATAATATTATATATATAAACCTTTCTCTTGAATCACTCTATCTATAGAAAAAACGCATCAAGATCTGTTGAGAATAGTAAGGTCAATATCGAATTTTAAATATAAACTATTTTTTTAAACACTCTGTATATGGTTTTTTGGATAGTATTATACATATAAACTTTTCTCTTAAATCACTCTATCTATTAAAAACGTATCAAAATCCGTTGAGTAATATCGGATTTTAAATGTAAACTATTTTTATAAGCACACTGTATACATTTTTTTAGGGTATTATTATACAAATAAACCTTTTTCTTAAATCACTTTATCTATTAAAAAATCCGTATTAACATCCGTTGAGAAATATCGAAGTTTAAATGTAAACTATTTTTTAAAACACTCTGTATATATATTTTTTGGATATTATTATGCATATAAAATTTCCTCTGAATTAATCTATCTATTAAAAAACCGCATCAAAATTAGTTGAGAATAGTAACGTCAATATCAAATTTTAAATAAAAACTATTTTTTTAAACACTCTGTATATGTTTTTTTTTGTATTATTATACATATAGAACTTTCTCTTGAATCACTCTATCCATTTAAAAACCGCATCAAAATCCGTTAAACACTTTTAAAGATTTTAGCATACATACATACAAACAGACAGAAAAAGAGACTTTATTTTATACTATATAGTGATAGTAAAGACAAGTTATTTTTTTATGCGCTTGGCCGGATAGCGCGCCAACCAACTTAACTGCGAATTATTATAAATTGTAAAATAAAATTGTTTTGGACACTTTCTCTTTCAAGGTTAAACGCCACCAAACATTACGAAATTACTCGAGCAGGCACGATTGCTAGTTGAATTATACGCTGTTGCCAAAACGTGCCTTCGTTGTAAAAACGTGGTTTTTTAAAGGGGATTCCAGTTTACGGGGCCGTTTTAATAAGTTCTGCCATAAAATATATATTAATTTTTTTCTGTGAAAAATGATGTAATAAAAAATTAAAAAATATTTTACGTAACTTTTGGAAGTGAAACAAACCCGTTAAAAGAATAAACTGGGTGGACGGTTTTTTAACAATCCACGAAGGCTGAAAGCCTAAATACTAACGTACCGTGGGTGTCTTAAGCAGGGTAAGAGGAAGTTTGTTAACACGGGACTTAAAAAACTTGAAGATTTGGGAGCGAAAGACCTCCGCTGGCAGTAGGTTCCACAGTCTAGAAACTCTAGGGATAAAAAGAACGAACGAAATGGGAAGTTCGGGGCCTGTCCAATTGAACCGTATAGGATGCATACGCGCGGCACCACGAGTTTCTGTTGGGAGCTGCAAGAGGAGGGACTATACTGGATAATTCGTCGGAGCAGAAGCCGTAAAAGTATCTATAGAAGAGCGATAGATCTCCCACAGCTCGATCGATGGGCAAGAGAAGGAAGTCTTTGAGTAAGTAAAGGATCATTAATAAGACGAACAGCCCTTCTTTGAATGGCATCAAGAATGCTGAGGGTTGTAGGGGATGCCATTCCCCAGACATGAGAACAATATTCCAGAGAGGGTCGAATTTGGGACACATACAAAGTGTATAAATTGGAAGGAGAAAAATACTTTTGGCTCGGAAAAGAAATCCAAGCTTTTTGAAGCCGCGGTGGCTATAGATACAATGTGTTTATGCCAGTTAAGGTTATTCTCAAATGTGACGCCCACAAGGTTAAATGTGTCCCCGCTCTGCAAAACCTGGCCACTCATAAGCAAAGGATGAGTGTTTGATGATTTTTTCGCGACAAGGAACATGATTGTGTTTTGGATGCATTAAATTGAACGAGATTTTTGGCGCCCCAATCCAATATCAAATTGAGATCCTGTGAAAGAGATATCTGCATCGCCCTGCGTTTGCTTTCCAAGTCGGGTTGAGAGATTGGTTTGGGAACCTGAAAAGTGGAGTGAAGGGTACTATCGTCAGCATAACTATGAATGGGATTGGTTGTGGAAGAAAGAAGGTCGTTGATGTGAAGAAGAAACAAAGTTGGTGCCAGTACTGAACCCTGTGGCACTCCAGCATTAATTTCGTGAAAGCTTGAAGAGTGGCCATCAACAATGACTGATATACGTCGATTAGAAAGATAACTGGAGAGCCAAGAGCAGAGTTTAGTTGGAAGACCGTAGGAGTGGAAGTTTATTAAGAAGTGCGGTCATGCCAGACCTGGTCAAAAGCTTTAGATATATCAAGAGCAACGATCTGGGACCACCTAGAAACTCAAGAGACTTGTTCCAGTTGTGTGAAACGAAGAAAGAAGGTAGCATGCTTTTTAATAAAATTTACATCAAACACCACCGTTTAATAAAAATATCAGCTACTTACTCAGGTTATTGATTCCGTGACTAAATATGGGTTTCACAAATGGGGTTTCGAGATGCCATTTTGACGATAAAGTCGTCAAATCTGGGGCAAACAATATTCAAAATTAATGGATTTGCTCTCCTGTTCGGCCAATCCCTTAATCTGGAAAGGTGTTTAATACAATTATCTTTGCAACCTGTAAACACACCCAGATAGCTCACACATTAAACATCATGTTGCGCGAGAGATATCCGTTTGTAGCTTAACATTAAAAGCGAATATTCTAACACGGGAGAACTTTGTGTACCTTTACCTTCAGAACTCATTACTCCTTCATCTTCAGTCTCAGACTCAAAGGAAGTCAATATCATCCATGTTGACTGCCAGAGTTAAACAACTATTTAGACGAAGAAATATATATCAGATAAAATTTAAACCACAACTTATTATGTCAAATACTTCAATCAAGCTCAATGGAAATTTTAGCATGGCTTTTTTGAATTATATGAAAAAAAACATTAGCCCAAGTCCCTATCTAATTTTAAGACAAAATATTTTTTCCTTGTTGCCCCCGCCTTAAAATCATACTCTGCGTACGGTACTGTACAATCCCTATCATAATTTACCGATTTAACTAGTTGTTTGAGTACACACAGAAAGAGAGAGAAGGGAATTTGATCTATAGGCTTTTTCTCTGGCGCTTTAGGTGAACGTAAAGGCAAGGTGCCTCTATAAAGCGCGTGCTCAAAGGTAGGAGGGAGATTTTTAATTTGATCTACTTGCCTGACAACACTGTGCCACTGAGAGTAGACAGTGAAAATTGTATTTTGTGGTTATAAATTTTATTATTACTCTTTCAATATTAGAAGAAAGCTTATACTGTGTAGTAACTTAACGTTAATAAAATGATTTTCGCTAATTTGTCCTACTGTTTAAGGCAAGAAAAAGTTTTTTACTGTCACTACAATAAATATGTCACTTGCAAACCAATAGCAGTTTTTAGAATGACATCATAATATATATCACAAAAAGTGTTGTAAAGTACTTTGCAACACTAGTGCTGTAAAGTACTTTGGAACACTAGTATATAACGCATTTTCTATGCGTTAAACCAGTGTGCTATTTGCTATTTTCACAAGTCTTTGGACAAACCACGAAGGCTAAAAGCCTAAATACTAACGTACCGTGGGTGGCTTAAGCAGGGTAAGAGGAAGTCTGTTAACACGGGGACTTCAAATACTTGAAGATTTGAGGGGGACGGAAAGACCTCTCCTGCGGGCAGCAGGTTCCACAGTTCAGAAACTCTAGGGATGAAAAGAACGAACGAAAGTGGGATGTTCGGGGCCCGTCCAGCTGATCTGTATAGGTGATGCATACGCGCGGCACCACGAGTATGCTCTGCTGGTTGAACCGTGAGTGGAGGAACTATACTGACAATTCTTCAGAGCAGAAGCCATGGAAGTACCTATAAAAGCGATAACCCCCACAGCCTCGACGATGTGCAAGAGAGGGAAGCTTTTCCGTAAGTGAAGGATCATTAATGAGACGAATAGCTCTTTCTTGAATAGAATGAAGAATGCTTAGGGTTGTGGGGGACGCCATGCTCCAGATATGAGAACAATATTCCAAGGGAGGTCGGATTTGGGACACATATAAAGTGTATAAATTAGAAGGGGAAAAATACTTTTGGCTCGAAAGAGAAATCCAAGCTTTTTTGAAGCTGCCGTGGCTATAGATACAATGTGATTATGCCAGTTAAGGTTACTTTCAAATGTGACGCCCACAAGATTGAAGGTGTCTTTGCTCTGTAAAACTTGGCCGCTCATAAGTAGAGGATGAGTATTTGATGACTCTTTTCGCGACAAGGAACATGATTGTGTTTTGGATGCATTAAAATGGACGAGATTTTTGGCGCCCCAATCCAATATTAAATTAAGATCCTGCGAAAGAGATATCTGCATCGCTCTGCGTTTGTTTTCCAAGTCAGGTTTAGTGATGGGTTTAGGAACCTGAAAACTGGAGTGAAGGGTACTATCGTCGGCGAAACTATGAATGGAATTAGTTGTGGACGAGAGAAGGTCGTTGATGTGAAGAAGAAACAATGTTGGTGCCAGAACTGAGCCCTGAGGGACTCCAGCATTTACTTGGTGAAAGCTTGAAGAATGGCCGTCCACAATAACTGATATACGTCGATCAGATAGATAACTAGAGAGCCAAGTACAGAGTTTAGTTGAAAGACCATAGGAGGGAAGTTTATTAAGAAGTGCGGCATGCCAGACCTGGTCAAAAGATTTTTACTAATATTCCCCTTCTTTTTGCACACAATTCTTGATTTAAAGCTAAAGTGGCACACAATATTTGATTTTCACCTTTTAAAACCCCGTTCTTTTTGTATTTTACATTAATTTTTGCATTAAATTGCATAGCTATACTTTGAATCATTTCAATCCCAGTGCTGCCATGAAGCCCTATGTGTATGTATGGTTGCCGCATTATCAAAGAAAAGCCACACAATTTAATGCAAAAATAATGTAAAAAACAGTAGAAAACGGGGTTTTAAAGGTGAAAATCAAATATTGTGTTCCACTTTAGCTTTAAATCAAGAATGTGTGCAAAAAGAAGGAGGGAATATTGTAAATGCAGAATTCGTTTAAAATTCAAGTCTGATAATAAATATCTAACCAGAACGAAACGTTTCCGCCAAAAAGATTAGATTTCGGGATCAGCGCCCCAAAAACCCCCGTGTACCAAGTTTCGTTAAAATCGGACAAAGTTGCAAATTATTCAAATTTACTTCCTTAAAAACCTCAAATAATCTTTTTACTGACTTCTAAGAATATTCATCTATTTTTAAATTCTTTTGTTTATTTAACCCGGTTCATGTCCTCCTTCGGCGAAATACCGCTATCAGAAATAAGCATTTGAAGATCTCCGCCGGGCTTTTCCCGCTTTATCACAAACGCGGCCGCGCTTTGGCGGCTTGCGCCACAGCGATATCGGCATGCTTTGTCGGGGCTTTCGACTAGTTCCCGAGAATAACGTTTTAATAATTCTCTCACCCTAGTATATTGGTTCTTTTAGTTGACCAATAAGATTTCTAAATTATGGAAAGCCATATTTGTTTTAATTTATTTCGTATTTTTATTGGTTTAACCATTTTCTTTTTCTTTGGACCTACCTTTATTTCAGTTTCTCTCCCAAAAGTCATATTTCCAAATTCAGTGTCTACTTGGTGACCTCTAACTTAACATCGTTATAATTTCACCTCGGAGTGTCTACCCGGAGGAGACCTCTAACAACATCGTTATAATTTCCCCAAGTGTGTCTACCCGGAGACCGCTTAAGTACCTAGTAACAAAAGGTTACATCTCGCGCTCAAGCCGAAGAAAAAGAACGCCAGTGGTTCTTTTCACCTTCAAAGAAGTGGGATTACAGATTTTTACTCGTGTATCAAGCAGGTCACTCTTTTTCCCGGTTAACTTACGAGAACAAGGCTTTCCTCTGCAATTCTCTCCACCTCAAAAAGTAATAGGGCCCCTCAACATAAGGTCACAAAGATCACGCAATAAACTCGTCAAAAGCGACAACAAGAACGGTCAAGGCCCTTTAACCAAGTACTCTATCAAAAAGCTTCCTTTGTTATTCTCCCAGCTGTTTGTGCAAACTGCCTGTACAAACTGTCTTAGAAAAGACATCTCCAGCTACAACTTCATTTTTATTTATCGAAAGATTACCACATAAATAACACCGCAAGATTTAAAATGTTCCTTGAGACTTCTCAACAGATTGTCAATTGAAACAGTGATTTGGAGTGAATGCTGTGCAGACTGACAATGACAATAACCGTAGCAGTAATTTAGAAATAAGATACCTAGCACATTCGTTTTTTCGCCTTACTAGTTAAACTACCATTATTTATCAATTTGATATTGTTTTTAAATAAATTCTAATTAGTTTTAATAGTATTTTTCTGTACGCGATCACGAAACTTGGCGTAATTTACTTGACAATAGGGTAGAGCTTCATATAATTTTTTTTTCAAAGTCATCATTTTCGAGTTACAGCCGTCAAAGTTCAATTTTTATTTTGTTTTTCACATATTGCATTTATTTTATAACCAATCCAGTTGATATTTGGCACACAAATCGAGCTTTGCAGATTCTAAAATTTTAAGACAAAAGTACTTTTTAAGTACCGCCAGAGGGCACTTTACCTAAAACTTAAAATTTATTTAAATCATAACTTTTTATTTTGACAGATATTGCAAAGCTGGGGCGCCATTTTATAGACAATCAAAAACTTAAAAAATAAAGTACTCTTTATAAACCTCACTGTTTAGGCACCAATAGACATCAAAGTTTTTCATCAATTTCAATCAAATTACCTACATACATACAGGGTGTCCAGTAACTCAACCGACAAACTTAACCTTTGCTAAAAGTTGCATTTTTAGTTGCTGTAAAGGAGAAATATTAAATACATGCATAAAAGCCAGTTGCGTACATTTTCTCTTAATAATATTGGCTATTGTGCCCACTGTACGCCACTGGCGTGTTATGTAGTTTTTATATTTTTTCCTTTAAAGCAACCAAAAATACAAACTTTTTTAGTAAAGTACATTTTTTTTATCTGGCTTCGTATTTAAGATATCTAAAAACAAAAGACCTTTAAAAAAATATTGAACGCCCTGTATCTCAGAAACAAAGCAACTCTGGACATATGTTTATAGGAACTTTCCTTCATAAAATGACATAAAAAATTACCCTTTAAAGTTTGGTACCGTAGTTAGGAAATAACCCTTATTTTAATTTGGAAACAAGTCATTTTAAGCCACCCTGTACATCCAACCTTCAAATATTTTTGTGGAAATGTATTTTCTAATCAAGCAGGACTTTTATGATGAGAACACTTTTCTTCTTCGTAAAATTAATATTTAAAGTTTCTCCATTGGTTTAGAACTTCCGAAGACACGCTGTATAAATAGGCTAAGTAAAACAATGTGATTATGTCATATAAAAGAAGTAAAAAGGCTATTATGACCATAAACACACATACAAATGATAGCCAGACTAAAAAATATGAGAATTTTACACAAATTATGTAACCTATTTATATTACATAAAATAACAAAAAATAAGAAAAAGGATTATCTTACCTCCATCAATTCTTTGGGCGTCAATTCTCTTATCTGTCCTTCCATTCTAGCAATAAATTCCTTCTTTAATTGTGACTTCTTTCTAACTAACTCGCCTATTATATTCTTTCTTGCTGTATGGATTATACCCATACTATGAAATCTGAAAAATATCGAAAAAAAAATATTACCAATGAGTAGATATTTAAAACTTTAATTTATAATTAAGGGAAGATTTTATGATTTTTAATGTTGCAACAAAACCTTCCTCAGGTCCAACTTGAATATCATGGGGATCATCAAATTCATCTCTTCCCCTCTTCATTATCAGTCTGTGAGGATGGGGTTTAAAATCATCTTCAATGTTATATTGATAAATTGAACACCTTATTACAGCTTTTTCTGAACAGTTCATTAACTGCAACAAAACAGAATTTGCATTAAAATTTAATTGCAAATTTACTAGATTTTAAATGTTTTTAATGTCCGACCGAACTTTCGGTTTCGGCCAATTTCGCCAAAATATCAAGTTTCAGCGGCAGTTTCGGTTGGCCGAAACTTTTGCTGAAAACCGAAACTAATTCGGCAGTTGTCGTGCGCGCTCGCCTAACTTCGTTTCTCATGGCAACGCTCCCTAAATTAAAAAATATATACAGGGTGTTCATTTAAAAACTTTCCACTCAAGTTATCTTCGAAACGAGACAGATTTGAGAAAATCGCCGAAACACGTCAAGATATTTATTGAGGGGAACGTTTTTACAAAAATTGGAGCTTCTTGTAAACCCTATTTTAATAGCCTAGGCTTTTTAACTGTCCTTAGTCTATATTTCTTGGCCTTAGTAATGTTTGTGAAGAAAAATCCCCATTTATTCACTGTAAACTCCGATTTTTATTCCAACTCACGCCGATTGTCACCAGAGGCAGGAGTGATCTTAGTATTCCTTCTCTCATAATTTGACTGTTCTCTTTAGAGAGGACCTTATTACCGTGCTGTCCAGGCAGCATAAATCCTTGCCACCTACCTTGTGTGAAATAGAGGACAAGGATACATTTTCGAGAAGGGCTGTGATACAGTTCTTGCAGGATAAGTGTTTTCACTCTTTTAATTTTGATTACTGATCCATAGACTGTTAAGCTGTTACTACATATTTTAATTGTGATGTCTGTTAATGATTTTATTACCACCTGTCATTCGCTTTGTATCACTTTAACTGCTTCTATCTGCTTAACTTACACTCCTTAACCATTGGTCATAATCCGTTCAACTATTACCAGATATTTTAATTGTGACGGCCTAGCTAACGATTTTATCATCACTCGTATTTTTGTTTTATTTTAATTGTTTTTAACAAATGAAATGATTTTAAATGAATGTAAACTTAAACTACTTCTTTATTTACTCTGCAGTGACGTTTCTCTGTCGTTGTAACAATGATTTGTGGAAATAAGGGATATTATTATTCTTTAAAGATCCAACACGACGTATCCCATGGCTCCGACCCCATAGGGCGTCGTGCGGAAGGCCATCCATATCGAAGACCACTCCTCGCGTCCGCTCGGTCAGTGATCTTCGGCCAAATTCATTTGCCTCAGTAGACGAAGGGATCCAAGGACAACAGATTTCTGCATCTTCATCACCAGTTGTTCGGGTGTATTTTCACATGCTAGAATGTACCTCATTTCCCTTAATATGTTATTCTTCATGCCTCCCAAAACGCCAATTATCAGGACAACCAATCGCACGGTATACTCCGGATAGAGCCTCCGAAGTTCGCCAAGAAGATCTTGATATTTGGCTCGTTTCTCCCGTTCTTTTATATCGATGTTAGTTTCCGCTGGGGCGGAGAACTCTATTACATACATGGTGTGGTTTGTCTTATCAAGGAGAACGATGTCGGGTTTATTCGCTTGAATTTGATGCGTTGTTGGGAACGCGTAGTTCCAGTATATGCGACAGTTGTCATTTTCCACTACTGCCTCAATGTCTCCGGGAGCAAACGGCAGTATTGCTGTTTCATCGATGCCGTAGTAATGCCTCAGGTGTTGGTAAAAGTGCCCGTCAGAGCGTCATTATGCCGACATGGATGTAGCTATTGACAGCATGCACTGGAATCTATCTATCTATCTATCTATGTAACGGAATCTTTGAGCCTAATTTTAACCAACTTCCAGCTATTCGATTTCTTTGAAACTTTGCACACGTGTCAAGGACCGATGAAGATGCAATAATTTAAAAACAGTATCCCGTTATCTTTTTTTGAATCGCCAGGAAAAAAAAATTCCATTATATTATAAAAACAACACCTAGGACGCCATCTGTTGGCAACATTTCAAACTTTGCTATTAAATGAAGAAGAAATTTTTAGTTTTTACACAATTTGGTTAGTTGCACCATGAGTGTTTAATTTTTATGAAAATAAAAATATAGGGTTAGTTGCACCATTAGTTCAAGGATTAAATAATAAAAATTACATTATGTGTAATGTATACATAATACATAATGTGCAATTAATAAAAATTAACATTCTTTTTGGATCGCCAGGAAAAAAATTTTCCTTTATATTATAAAAATATAAAAACAACACCTAGGTTGCCACCTGTTGGCAACATTTCAAACTTTGCTATTAAATGAAGAAGAAATTTTTAGTGGGTTGCAATATATTGGCAACGGTCCAAACATTGCCTGGATTGCCATCTGTTGGCAAAATTTCAAACTTTGCTACTTAATGAAGAAGAAATTTTTAGTGAGTTGCAATCTGTTGGAAAAAATTTTAAAATTTGCCACTCTTGTTCATTAAAAAATTTTTCGCCATTTTGTCAAGAGTAGCAGAAACTAAAAAATGAAAAATAATTAATAGTTTAAAAAACTAAAAAACACGCTTTTATATGCAACCGAACTAAAAATTAGAAAATAATTTTTCATTAAAAAATATTGTCATTTCATAGTAAAAAGCGTGGGGTGATAAATATATTAAATGTTATAATTATTATATTTGCAAATATCTATGATGGAAAAGTTATGAAAAAATAGTAAAATGCACCCCACGCTTTTTACTATGAAATGACAATATTTTTAATGAAAAATTATTTTCTAATTTTTAGTTCGGTTGCATATAAAAGCGTGTTTTTTTAGTTTTTTTAAACGTCAATATATTTGTTTTATTTATGTTAAAAAAAGTAAATTTGAATCACACCATTGTTTAATTATTAAAATATCTTTTTCAATATTTTTGTTTAAATCATTTACATTTTTATTATGCCACAAAATTGTAGTATCAATGTGACAAATTCGCATTTCCAGACTTATGTTTATATGCAAAGTCGGTCTATATAAGGTCACGACATTCGGCCATATTGCTTTGACGTGTTATGACGTCACATCTCCCATTTTTCGGCCATGTTGTTCAGTGCCGAAATATACAGTTTATTGTATTAGTAGAACAACCGTTTACACAACAGTTTTTAATTATTATTAAGTTGTAAATTCTTTTACTTTAAATAAAAAACATTTGGAATTACATCTTTCAACAAATATCACTTCCAAAACAATGCAAAATGAAATGCGCAAATTCTAGACGCCACTGGATTGATCATCAGCTTTGATTTTACCCAATCTTGCCAACTTTTCTCCGTGGAGTACCTTCCTTGCGTCCCCGACCTCGAACCGCCTAAAAGTTGAGGATATGTCCAGGCGGACTTGGATAGGTTTTATGATTGGTGTACAAGAAACCGAATGATTCTAAATATAAAAATGCACATCAATCCAGTTTAGTAGATCTTTAAACGTACAAAGAAATATTTACAGAATTAACTGCAAGCCTTTAAAGCACGTAAATACTATAAAGATTTGGGTGATAGTTCTTTGATCATAAACTTACATTTTCTTCCCATATTGAATATTGCAAGAATAGAGCCCTTAGAGTTTTAGGGTTTATTAAAAGAAATACCAAAGATTTTAAAAATGTAAATTCAATAAAACTATTGTATACTTCGTTAGTAAGACCCTTTTGGAAAATTGTTCTGTTGTTTGGAATCCATATTATGAGAAATATGTTAAAATGTTAAATTCTGTTCAGAGAAAGTTTTTAAGATACATTGCCTTTAAATTGCATATTCCCAGGAAACAATAAATTTTGAAGATCTTGAAAAAGCTATTAATATACAAAGTTTGAAAGTTAGACGTGAAAATGCTGATGTATTGTTTCTTTTAAACTAATTCATGGGAATGTGCAATGTAGTGAACTGCTCTTTTCTATAAATTTCTATGTTCCTTCAAGGACATTAAGGCATTCTGTTACCTTTCAAACAAATTTTCACCAAAGGTTGTATGGGCAATTTTCCCCAATAAATAGATTGATGAAGCATGCCAATAAATTTGGGGACGATTTATTTAATCTATCCTAAATAGGCTTCGAAGGGTTATGAAGTCCAATGTTTTATAGATTAAGGCTTCATGTTGTTTTATTTCAAAGTTAGATTTTTTTAATGTGTATATTTTAAATTTAATTTTAGATGTTGTTTTCTTGTTTCTTAATCATTAGTAGCTTGTTATTTTTACTGCTTTTTAAGTATTTTGGTGGTTAACTAAAATATAAAATTTTAGTCCTGAATATTTGTTAATTAAAAAAGCTTAGTACTAGATATATATGTAGATGCTTGTTATTTAAAATTGCAAAGTTTTAAGAACTGCCAAATTTAATCTAAAATTCTGTATTGTTTGGAATTAATTCAACCCTTAATCATCTGTAGTAAATATACATAGATATAGAGTGCAGCAACGGCTGTGATGGCCAATTTGGTAGGTCAACCCGAACCATTGTTAAATATGCTAATTTTTTTAAACTGATGATTATACAGTCTATAAAATCACTTTAACCCGTTATTGTTACTATTTAACATATTATCACTAAAATGGATTAATTACTTATAGTAAGAGGCGAAAATAAAATTTAAAACATTATTTTTAACTATGGAGGGGTGTATTTATTTATTTATTTATTTATTTATTGATACTCTTACAAACACCAAGTTTTACAGAAATGGTAATTACAGGTAAGAGAAAAATTGCCTACTAACAAATAACACTAACTATACAACAAACACACCAACTAGACAATTTACAACATTCCTTGCAACTGTTTGCTTTTTATGTGAATATATCAAAGTTATGCTCCCTAGCTAAATTGTTACACTGGATTAACATGTTATTAACAGGTGATATACTACTGTGACATACTAAATACATATTATTCAGAATTCTTAAGTTTATCTTGGCACCTTAAAATGTATAAAATCTACAATATTACAATTTTATACTTAAAATTATTAATCACATTGTATATAAAAATCACAGCTTGTTTGTTTCTTCTTTAGACTAGAGTATTAAAGTGAATCCACCAAATTGGCTATCACCAACCGCTGCTAATAGAGTGCTATATAAAACCTAGAGTACATAGGTAATCCTTTCTTAAAGTTATACTTTTCTAAATATATTTTTCCAACACATGTATATAATCAAATACATCTATTTATAAGTCATCAAACCATACTAAGCATAATAAAAACATGAGTTTCATTCGAGATCCCATCTTTGGTTAAAGGAAATTAACTTTTTCTTTAAAAATAATTTATTTATACTAAACCATAATTATTACAGGGACTATAAGAATTTGAAACAAGATCAGAAAAATACATACAGCAATATAAGCCATGGTTTTAAAGATTTATTTGTTGGTAATATTATGAGGTGACATCTGACCAGGCTTGGATTTACCCAAAATTTAGTTCAATTTCTATTCATTTAAGTCATATATAACAATTAGTTAAACTTCTAAATACTTATTGTATTGCTAAAATAGGTGTACCCATGATACAACAAATACAATCTTGTAATTTTTGTATCATGAGGGTTGTACCACAGTGTGGTTAGAAAATAAAGATTCCATAAAAGTGTTTGGATAAGCCAAGTCTAGCATTTAAAAACTTACTGGGCACAACAGATCGTACAGGAACATTTCCAATAGGGTTTAACACAGGTATAGAATTAATAGTTTGTTGCTCAAACATCATTTTAATAGCTTAAGGTTGTCTAATGCACTCACTATAAAAACAATGATAAAAATATAACCTCCTTTGTGAGGTCTTTAGTGAAATAAGTACTAAAACAAAATTGGAATTATTAGCTTTCACGACGCAAAACAAGACAATGACAGAGATACAATGAGATAAGTGAAGTACCCACCTTTCCACTGCTTGAATCACAATTTTGGAATTCGGTTATTCCCCTTTTACCAGACTTTGGATTGTCTAAGGGGAGAGAGACGTAAGGCAGCGACCAGAAAAATCCCCGGTTTAATAAAGTCGTTCTGCAACTACGACCGTATTGCGCAAACGTAACGTTATTTTTATAAGTATTAATATTCTACTAATCTATTACTTGCTTATCAATCTTATCAGCTTACAAAATTTTGTTTACGTAAAGGGGAAAGACGAAATTCTCACGTTTAATACTTTATAAACACTTGAAAATTTATTTTTATTATTTCCGTATATAGCATCCATTCGTTTGAGGGGAATTCCATGAATTAGAACAGCAAGTTACATGCAATAGACAAAGAGAAAAACATACTTCTCGTCATTTCGTCATTTTCTGATGACTGTTGTACTCCAGGGCCTCGATTTTCGACTTAGGAAGTGTAGACATGATGGAAAAGGTTTCTTCCCTCTCTTTTTAAATTACCTTCTTTTAATTGTAATAGAAAAAGCAAACAAAATACCCTTTTGATCAGAAATTTCTACTGCCAAGTGGAAAATCGGAGCCCAGAGTCATGTTGAAATATTTCCACTTCTGTGGTTTTTTGATTTTGATTTTTAAACGTCTAGACGTCTAGCTAAAATATACTTGATTGTTATTTAAAAATTGGAATTATTCAAGGAAAATGTCGAACTTTTCCTAGAGGTAGCCTTGGGCGTTCCTTGATGATTTCAAAAGTTTCGTCATGTACATAATCCAAGATTTTTTAAATTCCGATATACGGTAATTTATACACATATACATAAAATGTCAATAAATTGACAGAATTTGATTTAAGTCATATGGTTATGTCAGTTTTGTGTCCTGTTGTTTATATTTATCTATTGCTATTTTTTATTTGTTGTTTTCATAATTAATATTAATATATTTTCTAAAATAAAATGTCTACTGCACTAATAACGGCGGACTGGTTCCTTCTTGGGAGGGATCTTTATTTTAGGTAAGTTTTAAGTGTTTATTTTAATTAAAAGTATTGGTCAAAGTTATGCATTGATTTACATAAAAACATTAGTTTATTATAGAGTTAATTTTAATTGACCTATAATTGCTTGATGCCCAACCAGTTCTTGTTTTTTTAACTTTAACCGGGACGGTGGAGTGAACAGGGGTGCTGGGTGGGAGACAAAACAGTATAAATCCAACGTCAAACACAAGAAAACATTAATACACTGCACTCGGGGCACATGAAAAATGTAAATTAATTTTGAAAAGTATTAAATTTTTCGAAAAACTATCCCACACATATGAGATATCTCGTCCGCCATTAATTAAAGAAGGAAAATAGGCGCATTCATTTTGGTCAGCTGATAACATGGAAGTTCGTCATTATGAAAATGACCAGTCTTGATAGAAGCAGCGTTGCCAAACTTCTTATGGAAGAATTAACACCAAGCCTATTTCGGGGATTATCCACCATTTCCACGAGAAACAATGGTTAGAAATTAATTTTTTTGGTCAAAATTCTGAAACTTACCAATCTAACTTAAAATGAGGTGCTTTACTGGAAAATATTATAAATTATTACAAATGCTTTATGGAACCAAACTTATTATATGTTATTATAAATTTACACCCCTTAACATTATTATTTTTTATTGTACAAAATAAACTAAAATGTCAGCTTGTTTGGTTAATTCGGTAGTATTCTAATCAGTAATCCGATGATTATTATCTCATATGATATACAGGGTACGACAATAGGTATGATTTTTAAATGGAATACCCTAAATATTATATCACCACCAAAAAAATCTTTTAAAATGCTTTAAAAAATACTACATTTGATGTGTCTATCTCAATTAGTTTCGGAAATATGACCATCCAAATCTGAAAAATAATTTTTAAATTATTCTTAGAAGCGTAATAGAGATACATCTTCCCAACTTTTTTTATTTTTTAACGTATAAAATAAATAAAAAACACTGTTTTGTTGGGTAGATTCTGTAGAATCCATATCTTTCATCAGAATGCTTTTATCTTTTAGGATATACAGTGTAGGACAAAACATATTAAATTTTAAAATGGAAAACCTTGTAAATTATAAAAATATCTTGTATCTGTCCTTACACTCAGAAGTAGCAAAAGTAGGAAGGCAATTGTAAGTACAAAAACTGATAAAGAAAAAGGTAAAAAATTCTTTGACAAAAGTAGCGAGACTTCGCGAGACTGCATCGGAAACACAACAATAGCTCTTATTATTTAAACTCTTTTACTTTTTTAGTAAATAAGGCTAATAATAAACTAGGTAGATTAAATGTTGTATGTTTATGTTTTACTTAAAATATATTTTCAAGTTTTTATTACCCCAATAGAAGTCGTCATATCCTTTTATAATTTTGCGTACATGTAGTTTGGAGTATCTACTTTGAAATACACAACATAAGCCATTAAAATTTCAAAGTTGCTTTTTGGCTCAAAATAGTGGATTTCAGTTTAAAAAAACTAAAAAACACGCTTTTATATGCAACCGAACTAAAAATTAGAAAATAATTTTTCATTAAAAAAAAATATTGTCATTTCATAGTAAAAAGCGTGGGGTGCATTTTACTATTTTTCATAACTTTTCCATCATAGATATTTGCAAATATAATAATTATAACATTTAATATATTTATCACCCACGCTTTTTACTATGAAATGACAATATTTTTTAATGAAAAATTATTTTCTAATTTTTAGTTCAGTTGCATATAAAAGCGTGTTTTTAGTTTTTTAAACTATTAATTATTTTCATTTTTAGTTTCTGCTACTCTTGACAAAATGGCGAAAAAATTTTTAATGAACAAGAGTGGCAAATTTTAAAATTTTCCAACAGATTGCAACTCACTAAAAAATTTCTTCTTCATTAAGTAGCAAAGTTTGAAATTTTGCCAACAGATGGCAATCAGGCAATGTTTGGACCGTTGCCAATATATTGCAACCCACTAAAAAATTTCTTCTTCATTTAATAGCAAAGTTTGAAATGTTGCCAACAGATGGCAACCTAGGTGTTGTTTTATAATATAATGGAATTTTTTTCCTGGCGATCCAAAAAAGATAACGGGATACTGTTTGCAGATTATTGCATTGTCATGTTTCCTTAATACGTGTGCAAAGTTTCAAAGAAATCGAATAGCTGGAAGTTGGTTAAAATTAGGCTCAAAGATTCCGTTACATAGCCAGATAGTTACAACCCAAGTTAATAAAAGATAATAGTTTAAAAAAACTAAAAAAACACGCTTTTATATGCAACCGAACTAAAAATTAGAAAATAATTTTTCATTACAAAGAGTTTGTATTACAGTAATAAAGGTCAAACAATGAATCATAATTATATACCTCAAAATAGAATTATAATAAAATTTAAGATAATAACAGAATAATTCACTTCAGAGTAAAAGCGTGGGGTGCATTTTACTATTTTTTCATAACTTTTCCCTCATAGATATTTACAAATGAAATAATTATAACATTTAATATATTAAGCACCCCACGCTTTTATTCTGAAGTGAATTATTCTGTTATTATCTTAAATTTTATTATAATTCTATTTTGAGGTATATAATTATGATTCATTGTTTGACCTTTATTACTGTAATACAAACTCTTTGTAATGAAAAATTATTTTCTAATTTTTAGTTCGGTTGCATATAAAAGCGTGTTTTTAGTTTTTTTAAACTATTATTTATTTTTCATTTTTTAGTTCGATATATCAATTAGTTTTCTGCGGACATGTGATATTGAAATGTTTCACGAACTATTTCGTAATCTAATCATTTCATTTAAAGCTTCACTGTTGCATGGGGTTTCAGAACGCAACTACTCCGAACAAGTTTCTGTCAGCCTTATGCTGAGAGTACGTCCGAAACTGCACGCATGCGCAGATCGCGCACTAGCTCTTTCTCTGTTACTCTCCTACAGAAAATCTATAAAGGAATTTATTTATCCTGGCGATCCTAATCAGGATAACGGGATACTGTTTGCAGATTATTGCATTGTCATGGGTCCTTGATACGTGTGCAAAGTTTCAAAGAAATCGAATCGCTGGAAGTTGGTGAAAATTAAGCTTAAAGATTCCGTTACATACATACATACATCTTTTATTAACTTGGGTTGTAACTATCAATCTGGCTATGTAACGGAATCTTTGAGCCTAATTTTAACCAACTTCCAGCTATTCGATTTCTTTGAAACTTTGCACACGTATTAAGGAAACATGACAATGCAATAATCTGCAAACAGTATCCCGTTATCTTTTTTGGATCGCCAGGAAAAAAAATTCCATTATATTATAAAAACAACACCTAGGGTGCCATCTGTTGGCAACATTTCAAACTTTGCTATTAAATGAAGAAGAAATTTTTTAGTTTTTACACAATTTGGTTAGTTGCACCATTGGTGTTCAATTTTTATGAACAATAAAAATATAGGGTTAGTTGCACCATTGGTGTTCAATTTTTTATGAACAATAACAGTTAATAAATGCCGTTAACACGCTTTTATTATTAACTTGGGTTGTAACTATCTGGCTATGTAACGGAATCTTTGAGCCTAATTTTAACCAACTTCCAGCTATTCGATTTCTTTGAAACTTTGCACACGTATTAAGGAAACATGACAATGCAATAATCTGCAAACAGTATCCCGTTATCTTTTTTGGATCGCCAGGAAAAAAATTCCATTATATTATAAAAACAACACCTAGGTTGCCATCTGTTGGCAACATTTCAAACTTTGCTATTAAATGAAGAAGAAATTTTTTAGTGGGTTGCAATATATTGGCAACGGTCCAAACATTGCCTGGATTGCCATCTGTTGGCAAAATTTCAAACTTTGCTACTTAATGAAGAAGAAATTTTTTAGTGAGTTGCAATCTGTTGGAAAAATTTTAAAATTTGCCACTCTTGTTCATTAAAAAATTTTTCGCCATTTTGTCAAGAGTAGCAGAAACTAAAAAATGAAAAATAATTAATAGTTTAAAAAACTAAAAAAACATGCTTTATATGCAACCGAACTAAAAATTAGAAAATAATTTTTCATTAAAAAATATTGTCATTTCATAGTAAAAGCGTGGGGTGATAAATATATTAAATGTTATAATTATTATATTTGCAAATATCTATGATGGAAAAGTTATGAAAAAATAGTAAAATGCACCCCACGCTTTTTACTATGAAATGACAATATTTTTTTAATAGTATATTACATTACAAGTGTGAAAAATGACTAATTTCACACGAGAACTGTTCACTATTTTCCTACGACCACAAATTATTCACCAAAAAATAATTAAAGTTTGTCTTTACAGAAAAAATAAAAAACAATTGAGAACTTTGCAACACTAGGGTGATTTTTACTTTGTAACACTAGTGTGATATGTACTTTTCCTCACTGCTATATTATACTGTTTTGACAATATTTTTACATCGAAAATCACCTACCTAGAAGCATTATATAACTTTTATCATTTTGGAATTTAAAAAGGCCCTCACTCAATAAAAATTGTATGGTTTGGTTAGGTAATAACGGTAATAGTTTAATACGGTTTTCTGTTATTTTAAGGGTTTTTTAAAATTATTGATACTTACATATTTTAGACACTCTTCTAAATAAAACGTAAGTGGCGCATATCCAAAATATTCCGTTTTTTAAAAAATATCAGTAAACAAACTTACGGGACCGGGGAGTGAAAAGGGGTGCTGGGTGGGGTAAAATTGGTAAAACGAGTTAATGAAACTGAACATCACATGTAAAATTAAGTAAAAATTACATTTTTTCCTCATATTTTTGAGAAAAAATATAAAAATATGAAAATTGTAAATGCATAACCTAAAGTCCTAAAAGTAAGAAAAAAACGACTACTAAACGTCACGTTATACCATGCAAAATATGGAAAGCATTTGGCAACGTCGGAAGGGTCTGATTCTATTTATGAATGGATAAAGAAAGTGGATTCATAAAGTGTGTATTAGCCTCAGGTTTAATTAAGGGATTAAAAAAAAGATTTAACTAGTTGTTTGAGTACACGAAGACAGAGAGAAAGGAATTTGATCTATAGGAGTTTTTCTCTGGCGCTTTAGGTCGAACGGTCAAGCGGCAAGGCTGCCTCTATAAAGTGCGTGCTCAAAGGTAGGAGGGAGATTTTTAATTTGATCTACTTACCTGACAACACTGTGCCACTGAGCGAGCAGTCAGTGAAAGTTGTTTTTGTGGTTATGTCTATTTTTGTTGTTCATGTTTTTATTTTTTCGGAAATTTTTATTATTACTCTTTTTAATATTAGAAGAAAGCTTATACTGTGTAGTAACTTTACGTTAATAAGATGATTGTCGCTAATTTGGGTTCTTTTTACTGTCACTACAATACAAATGTGTCACTTGCAAAGCCAATAGCAGTTTTTAGTGATGACTGTCACAATATATCACACACGTGTTGTTAAGTACTTTGCGGCTTACTAGTGCTGTAAGTATTTGCAACACTAGTGTGATATAACGCATTTTCTATGCATGAAACCAGTGTGCTATTTGCTATTTTCACGAAG
>JACEGR010009611.1:0-25117 GCA_014170235.1 Listronotus bonariensis
GAGAGATTTCCGTCACTTATTTTAGGGTTTTTCGTCGAGGTAAATAAATGCGAGAAAAGAATATTAGTGAAAAACATCTATTTTTCAACAGTAACAAAAGACGTGTTCTAACGTATCTCAAAATCAAACTTAAACTATTTTTAGCAATGTCAATAGTGTCTTTGTTTAAACTGCAAATAACAACGTTTAAGGGTAGGCAACACATCATGCTTACAGGTGAGGCTGCCTTAAGGCTGAACATATACGTAATGAAAGTCTTTTAATTAAGGAGGTATGTTATAATCTCCCCTTTGCACCACACTAACGTCCTCGAGGGTGGGGCAACACAATATGGATCTATGTACAACAAGGGCATCTTGGGACAGTGGGTTTTCTTCTTCTGCGTCCATCTTCTCGGACTTCCGCTTCTTCAGGTTCACCAATAGGCATCTCATTACCTTCTTCATTTTCTTCCGCCGGTGGGTCACTGGGAGGACTTGAGCTGGTCTTCCTAGTGGGTGGTCGACCTCTTTTACGTAAGGGGCAGATTGGCTCATCCAGCGATGTCCAGTTGGAGTTTCTGGGGAGTGGCCCGAATAGACTATGAAATTGCTTCAAATCTCTGTGACTGAACTGGTGTGTGAAGGAGTCCTGCAGGCTTTAAGTTGGTAACTTTATATCGTTCAATACATTTGCCAATGTATTCTGAAATTGTTCTTCTCATACGCGGCCGCAATATCTACGCGCAATGCGCTGATAAGTGCGTTCAATGCCATAATGTCCAGCGGTTTCATAGAATCATGGTAATCATTCAAAATATTTGAAATCTGGCTTGAGGCTATTACTTCTGTTGCGGTTCTTCTTTATCAATTTTCAGGAACATACCGGTAGAGTATTCCGTTTGATATAATGTAACCCTTCGGCCCATTTCTTAAAGTCAATTCCAGTAGTGCATGTTTCTAATCCGTCAATAATCTTCTTCAGCTCAGGGTCATTAACTGTTCAGCTCTGATATCACTAGCTGACTTGGTGGGTAGGTCTACAGTAACTAGATTGATAGGTTCTTCAGAATCCTCTCGTGGTGGTCTTGATAGGTGTCAGCAACCACGTTTTTTCTTCCAACAATATAATCAATACGAAGATCATATGCTTGCAGGCTTAGGGCCCATCTTGCGAGGCGTCCGGTAGGTGTTTTTAGGGACATTAACCATTTTAAGGGTTGGTGGTCACTTTGAACGAGAACGGTTGCATTTTCTATGTATCCTCCAAATTTTTGCACTGCCCATACAATGGCAAGCGCTTCCCTTTCTGTGGTACTGTAATTTTGCTCAGCTTGGGTCAACAATCTTGAGGCATATTCTATGGGACGTTCATCTTCACCCTCCCCCTGGAGTAGACATGCCCCCAGTGCATAACCACTTGAGTCTGTGCGTAGGATAAAGGGCAAACTTGAATCTGCTTGTCTTTAAAATGGGAGCTGTACTTAACAAAGTTTTTAGCTTATTAAAGGAGGCAGACTGGGACTCCCCCACTGCCATTGTGCATTTTTCTTTGTTAGGGATGACAGAGGTTTTGATATTTGGGCAAAATTGTCGATAAAACGACGAAACCAAGAGCAGGTTTGTAGGAAACTTAAAAGTTCTTTAACATTTTTAGGTGGCTTCATGTTCATGATGGCCGATACTTTGGAGTCATCAGGTTGAATACCCTGGGGAGAAATAATATGACCAAGGTATCGTACAGAATCACAGCAGAAAGAGCACTTGGAACGATTGAGTTTTTAATTTGAATAGATTTAGTCTAGAAAATACTTTTGGAGGTCATTAATATGTTGGGTGAAAGTAGGAGAGATGACAATTAAGTCATCAAGATAAACTAACATGAAAACATCAGGAAGGCCAGATCGAAACCGATCCATTAAACGTTGGAATGTGGCAGGGGCCGTAGAAAGACCAAAGGGCATTCTAATGTACCTGAAGGTACCGAAAGGAGTAACGAAAGCAGTTTTGTCTCTGTCCGAAGGTTTTACATTCACTTGGTGATATCCACTCTTTAGATCGAGAGTGGTCATATAGTTTGTTTTCTTAGCTTCATGTAGAAGGTCATCTATTCTTGGTAATGGCCAATTTACCTTCCTCGTGATGGCATTCAGTTTTCTAAAGTCAACTGTCAGGCGCACTCCACCATCTTTTTGGGCACTAAAACTACTGGAGCAGCATATGGTGACTCACACTCTTCTATCGTACCACTTTCTAGTAATTTGTCCAATTCTTGTCGAAGTTGCTGCTTCTTGACTTCTGACATGCGGTAAGGAGGCACGGATATTGGATTATCGTCAAGTAAAACAATGGAGTGTTCGGCATATGGAGTAGGCTCATTGCTTGGTTCAAATACTTCATTATTTTTGGACAGTAAGGTATTCAGCTCTTCTTTTTCTTTTACATTTAGGGAACATCCTTCATTTTCTCGTAAATTGGCAAAATCTATGGTATTTACTGGAATTGAAACTTCACTTTCGGAAAGAAAATTGAAACATTCATTTGGATTTTCAGCAAAATAATATAAATTGTTTGGTATGTCTAAAATCATGTTAGCGGCTTGTACAAAATCAACACCTAAAAGGGTGCGGCTATTTTCATGTTCAGGTACTGCTAACAAACGCATATATATAGTTTTATTCTGTAATATAATGTTAAGGTAAAAAATATAAGCTGTAACCTTTCTGCTTACACCATCAGCAAGAGTCATGTCAAGGTCATTCGAAACAGTATATGGAACATTATGTTTAAGTAACAATTGCGTTAGCCTTGACCCAGCAACACTTGATTTTGCACCAGTATCTATATAAGCATAACCATTGTGTCCTAAAATGTTGATTTGTACCAAAGGGCGCGAATTAGAAGCGTTTTCCGCAAAAGAACTGCATAAAAATTCAATGGCCATAGCAGAATCTTTATTTGTGGTATTTTTCTTAGTACATTTAGGGCAGTTACTTCGGATAAAACCTGGGTTACCACAACCATAACACGATACAGATGAAACCTGCTTTGTACTATTCGTAGTGATCGATGATTTTTCTAAATTAACGTTCGGCGTATGTGCATCAGTAGATTTATGTTGTTTTAACTTACGACACTCGTCTATGGTGTGTCCGCAATTTTACAATACGAACAACTGCAGTCTTTATAGATTTCAATCGCGTCTATAAAAGCTTTTACATCAGAGTCTTTCGAACCGTCAAATCTGGAGCTACATTTAGCAAAATTTCCGGTAACTACAGGCTTGTTGCACAATTTATTCCGACCGCTGAGCAGTCACAGTTATACGCGACAAAAAGCCTCGAATTGTTCATTCGTAAGAGTAACACTCATTTTTGCAGGATTTGGTTTATTTGAGCGTAATAAATACGGACTTCTTATCATTGGTAGGTCAGGATTTTTGAAACTTCTGTATGCTGGATTTCTTTCATACTTTTATTTACCAATCTTCAAGGTCAAGGTCACTGACTGTTGCTATGTTGATGAAATTTGGGGGAAACACAGCGCGTTAGCCTTGAACACACTTTAAAACACTAGATAAATATTACCAAATCGAAATACTTTAAATTTACTGAATCCACAGTCTATTTTGATTGCAAAAAGTCCGGTAATTGTTCTACCCACGTAGAAGCAAAGCGGTGCGAATCAAAACGACGACGGGCGTGCTGCAACGTGCAAAGTCCGGTAATTTTCCAATGTCCGACCGAATCGAAATACTTAAAATCCACAGTGTATTTTGATTGCAAAAAGTCCGGTAATTGTTCTACCCACGTAGAAGCAAACGGTGCGAATCAAAAACAACGGGAGTTTTTTCAGCGAAGTTCGACCGGGCGCGGTACCAAAATTTGAAGAATTTCACCACAATTCTCAGCGATTTTATCACTTTTCGACGGCCACCGTTGAGCGCCAGTGTAACAGAGAGATTTCCGTCACTTATTTTAGGGTTTTTCGTCGAGGTAAATAAATGCGAGAAAAGAATATTAGTGAAAAACATCTATTTTTAACAGTAACAAAAGACGTGTTCTAACGTATCTCAAAATCAAACTTAAACTATTTTTAGCAATGTCAATAGTGTCTTTGTTTAAACTGCAAATAACAACGTTTAAGGGTAGGCAACACATCATGCTTACAGGTGATGCTGCCTTAAGGCTGAACATATACGTAATGAAAGGATTTTGAGGTGGAAATGTATTGTAGTGCTATCCGATTCAAAACCCCTCAAAATCGGAGCTACAATTTGATTCAATTTATTCGGGATCCAATTTTATCAATAGCGTTTTTATTTGCTATTAAAAATATTTGTTATTGGTAAAATAATTATTTAATTTATTTTTATTTATTAAAAAAATATAAGTTCTATAAAGAAAATTTTGATCTTTTAATTTTCACTTTTTGTTTTATTGAAAAGGTTCTTTTTTTTATTATTATTATTTTACAGTTAAACCACCAAGTCACTTTGTTAAATTTAATTTATTAACACAATAAAAATTTGGAGCCACCAAAGTTACAATCAGTTATAAGAAAAATCTTGCTAGTCAAAAATAATCTTAAAAACACTTATTTTCTAACAAAAACATTTAAATGCCGCGCTACACTTACTTTTCTTTGATTATTCTAAGTAAAATATCCTTTTATCCAACAGAAAATCACCAAACACTTTAAACTTTACTCACAAAATATATTTGCCAATTTTCTTAGCCGTTACTCAAAACTGCACGAACTTCGGGTGATACTTTACTTAAACCGCACGACTGTAAGTTGACTTAAACGGCACGAACGTTTGATTGGAATTGACTGACTTCTTAATCACAAAAAAAACTGACATGAACCATCCGATGGCACCATATCGTACCATCGGATGGTGGCTGGAATTTAAGTTTTAAACCGCACGAACTTTAGATGAGAACTGACTTAAACCGCACGAAGTTTGGATAGGAACTGATCTTTCCTCTTCGGGAGCAAAATGCTTAAATAGACCACTTCCATTAACCAACTAAGTGATTTTGTCAATTACTTATGATTAATAGTTATTGAATTCAGGTGTTCGGAATTTGGCCTTAATCTGTCAAAAATCAATTATTTTGCAAAAATCCAGATTTATGGATTCCCTAAAAGCATTTTAATTACTTAAGTGCATTCAACAATTAACATTAAAATTCCATTATCTATAAGTCACATTTCCCTCTCTTAGCAAAATCTTGAATTTGATAGGTCTCTTGGTGTCTGATTTGGATATAACACTTTTAGTTTTAATCAAGTTTGCTCTCGGTCCAGTCAAATCCTAGTATCTCGCGGGTGTTTGTGCTAAGTGACTACATAGGATTATCTTTTAATTTTATAAGGTAACTTAGAATTATTATTCTTTTATCTTGGACCGAGTTTTCAATTTTAACCAAAAGTTTTTTTTGTTTTAATAAAATTCAGAATATAACAATATAAATAAATCTTTTGTCACATTAAAAAAATATTATTGAATAGTTTTATTTTTATAATTTTAGTAGACTTGGAAAACAAATTTCTTCTTTAATAAATAAAATTAATTTATTTTAATATTAGTTAAAATACACAACCTTAACTCAATAAAACTTTTAAATAAACTTTAATTTTTTTTATTTTTATTTTATTAATTTTTACTAGTTCATAAAAACAAAACTTTAATCCAGTGTTCAAATTTATTAATTTATTATTGAAAAACATCGTCTTTGATTTTAAATTTAAAATAAAATTTTATGCACTTATTTTATATAAAATATTTTTAATATTTTCCTAACTTTCCATTCTTCAGGGTTTCTTAGTCTTTTTTACCTTTTTGATTCCCTTCATCCACTGCTTCATCATCGGTTTTTTCTTCGTTGCTGTTTGAAGAACTTGTTGAATCAATGGTATCAGCAAAAGTATCTCGACGGTAGTGGGTTTCGATAGGGAAAGTGGGATCAGCATCGGAATCATCCACATCACTTTCGTTGCTGTGAATGGGGGAAACGACATAATTTGGCTTTTTCACTATTCGCACAACTGTCGGTCTGTTAATATCAGATGAAACACTATATTGAGCTTGACAG
The DNA here is from genome assembly GCA_014170235.1 of Listronotus bonariensis. Classification (NCBI taxonomy): domain Eukaryota; kingdom Metazoa; phylum Arthropoda; class Insecta; order Coleoptera; family Curculionidae; genus Listronotus; species Listronotus bonariensis. The sequence goes on from JACEGR010009611.1 coordinate 6,080, forward strand.
GTGCCTCCTAGAAAGTTAAAAAAATATATAAATGTATATAGCAAATATTATAATATTACATTTTGTAGTATATTTCACTAGATGTTGTACCACATTTTACTTTTAAGAAGACAACGAGATACTTTAATCTTTCCCGTTATATAGGAGGAGGAGGATGACTGCATGATTAAAGACCATAATGCATTATGGTCCTTAATTATGGCATTATTTTAACATCAACTGAAATGTAAAGTAGTAAAGTACTTAACGTGTTATGCAACAAAATATTTCTGACAATAGTATAGTTACTTTAGATCTAACTATATACATTTCAATAAACTTACCTAAAGGGTCCGGTATAAAATTCTCTTTACAGCCATCTTGGGATATAATCAAGTCTTGAGATTGTTTTCTCAAACTGTCATTGTCAGCTTGCAGTAAAGTGTTCTTATCAGAAAGTTCAAAAGACACTCGCTTTTTATTACAAAATGATAATTCTGTAGCATTTTCTTCATGATCAGAAACTTGCCCTGTGTCAGAATGTGGCAAATTCTCAGGGCTCATAATATTAGCTTCATTGGTAATATTAAATAGTACCGTATTATTTTCGTGAAATTTCTCAGTGGCCATTTTTAGAATTTTGCCTGTACGTCCTGAAGACTGCATATTGGTTTCTAAACACCTAAAAACACATCTTTTAGTTTAAATTTAACTTTACATACATAGCGGGATTTATAAATTAAAAAGCCAAACAAATACAGGAAAATTATTTTAGAAACAAAGATTTCATTTACCTAAATAAAATAATCTACTAAGTTTACAACGGAACTCCAACAAGTGATAACCCCTTACCTTTTTTCAAATAAAAGAATGTTGCGTCCTGTTTATACACACTTTTATTCTAAAACTATACGCCAATGAAGTAAAGTCTAGAGCAGTGTAATTCTTCGATTTAATTTTATTTATTACTTATCTTTCGATTTTCTTAGTTACATACTTTTATAGAATACTATATGGAAATACCGTTTATTAAAATTAATTATTTAATTATATTGTTCAATAATTTAAAAAAACGTATGATGCCTAATGATTTTTGATAAAAATCAGTTCATTAATAAAAATTAAATTTCTGTAAAAGTAAAAATATTTTCACCTAAAGTGACACAACTTAAGATAAAAACAACAATTAGTTCTTACCTGTTCTTCTAAATTGACACAACTAAAAATGACTTAAATATATTTGAAATGTTATTTCATCAAAAATGTTGCAACTCAAAATAAACTTATATTGCACTGCACTTTTTATCATTAAAAGTGACACAATTCAAAATAAAACGGTTTTGAAGAGAATTTGCGCGACTATTCCTGTCGAGATTGGAAATAAAACTAATAATGAGGCGTTTTTGCAGAGATCATTTGCGTGCGAATTAATCGTCAAAAATGACATTTACGACATCTAGCGGGAAATCTTTAAAGTTAATTTAATACGGTTTTGCTGAGAGATAGAGCGTTTTTTCTCAACCCGCTGATTGTGTTAACTCAAAAATTTCAATTTTTGAGTTGTGTCATTTTTGAAGCAAGGGTGCGATGTGTAAACTCTAAAAATTATGGCTTGTCCAATAGATTTGTTGACACCCGGTAAGAAAACTAGGGTTTATTTTCGACGCATAATATGCCACCAAAATTCCTTGTTTATATAGAAAAAAAGGACTAAAACAAGTAAAAAGTAAAAAGTAAGGCAAAATGACATACTATCTTTTGAACGATTACTAGCTCGACTAGAAGAAAACTAAAATGTTAACCTTGGTTTGCCCTGTTTTCGATTTATATCAGTAAAGGAAACAATCTGGGTTACCTTTAATGAACCTGCCCAAAAAATACTTTTTACAAAAAATTGCTTTATCATTTTGCTTTGATACTATCAGGCAAAACGACATAGTAATTTATGACCTGACAACATTAAGTTATCTTGTTTTTTTTTTAATAAAAAACATTTATATATTAATGACGTTTATTATTAGCATATTAACTAAACATGGAAATTTTAGCAAAAAACAGTAACATTCTTTAAAAATCCTAAAACAAAATATTTATTATAAGAAAAAATTTAACCATTTTTAAGCAACTTTATTTACAATATAACAATATTTGTAGTTTTCAAACTGGAATTATTTAAAAACGTAGTGGACTAATTCTGAAGCAAAGGTTGATTATTAAGTTTGGTAGAAAGATCTATTTTGGTTCCATTGGTCTTATTTTGTGATAGTACTTTGGAAAGCTCAATATCTTGGGTGATGTCCGTTACAGAGCTAGAAAAGAAAAGGTGATCTGGAAAGATATTTGGGTTAAACGGGTTTATGCCCGTACCTTGAAATGCACTGGTGGCTAGCTTAACGGTGGCAGCCTTATTATAAGCCTTTCCAAATAATGAAGCGCTTTTATAAAAAAAACTGTCCACTGTGAATGCGCCTTTAGCCATGTGGTAACTTCTTGGTCGTAATATGTTGCTAATGGGCCAAATATTGCAGCATCGAGCGGAACCGATGTGTGCAGTGGGCAGGTAGACAGAGAAATAAAACATGATAAATTCCAAAGACTCAAGCAGCTTATGACTTCCGTGTTCCTCGGCAAAAAGTAAAGCTTTATTATCATTGGTAGGTCTAACATGTTGTTAAAATGTTTTATTGTTCACCGTCATACAAAATTTCTTTTTGGAAAAAAATAAATCAGGTGATACAAACATTTTCTGCAATGCTAACGCATACAACTATTGTGAAATAAATGCTTTTTTCGGCGCGGCGCTGGTTATAGCCCCAACCAGCTTCTTACCTTTCTAAGCAATAACTTTTTTAGTATTTTGGACAGTTGTTAGTCCCGTTTTATACATATTGTGGATCATAGTTGAATGAATCTTTCCTTTTTAATAACTTCTTCAGTTTTTTGTAATAATTCTGGAATTTTTAGAGATATATTTGGATTTCTGAATTGAAAACTATGAAGCCATTCCTGCTAGCCATTATTTTTTTATTGAACTGATAATGTTGACAACTACGTTTGGCAAGTTTGTACTCTAGTATTTGAAGATCCTATGCAGTTAAACCAAACAACCAAGATTTTAATTCTAGGATATGATTTACTTTTATTTTGATATCATTAATAAGCAATTTTTTAAATCGTCCTAAACATTTTTTACACCAGAAGCGTGTAAATTTTTGTCTTTAGCACGTCTATGCAGTGCTGCCTAAGAAACATTAAACCTGACTGACGCCTTACTATACCATTTATTTTTCTTGTACGGCTTTAATTGCTTTTCTTATAGCATCTACGGACCATGATTGCTGCGTAGTTTTTCTGTTATAATTAGATGTCATCTGGAAACTATGAAGCCATTTCTGCTAGCCATTATTTTTTTTATTGAACTGATGATGTTGACAACTACGTTTGGCAAGTTTGTACTCTAGTATTTGAAGATCCTATGCAGTTAAACCAAACAACCAAGATTTTAATTCTAGGATATGATTTACTTTTATTTTGATATCATTAATAAGCAATTTTTTAAATCATCCTAAACATTTTTTACACCAGAAGCGTGTAAATTTTTGTCTTTAGCACGTCTGTGCAGTGCTGCCTAAGAAACATTAAACCTGACTGACGCCTTACTATACCATTTACTTTTCTTGTACGGCTTTAATTGCTTTTCTTATAGCATCTACGGACCATGATTGCTGCGTAGTTTTTCTGTTATAATTAGATGTCATCCGGAAATAAAAAAAATGTGAGAGAGGCAAAACAAGTAACAAGTAAAGGGCAAAACATACTTTGTATGTTGTTTTGCCTTGCGCAACTGGTAATTTAAACATTTTATTTTTAAACTTTAATGTAGTTACATTACCTTAAAGCTAAATTTTTAGAGCCCAGAAAAAATATAAAAACAATAGATATTCTCTGAATTCGCTTATTATTTTAAGTACAGTAAAACACAAATGTACGCGACGATGACAAAATTCCCGTTCGACATTTTTAACAAGACTGGTACGTCTCTTGGCATCGAGGAGTATGCCGTAGCATACCAAAGAGCCAAGTAAAAAACGAATTTTACCGAGAAATGATCACCGCGTCGGTTTGCCTGCTATGCTATTATGCCTTACTTTCTCCTATATTGGTTTAAATAGGTGCAAAGAACCACAGGCAGCGCCCGCTACATTTTACTATAAAAATGAAAACGTATTTCTTACCCCAAAAAAACCCTGTTAAGAGGGATGTTGGCGGATTGTGTAAATTTAACTAGTAGCAGATAAGATTTTAACCAAAATCAAATATTTTTAAAAATTACGTTTAAAAAAAAAAGATATTTGCTAAAATGTCATATCAAGGTAAGAATAATAAAATAGACATAGAAAGGCGATGGAGTGGTTATTTTTAAGTTTTTATTAAAATTAAGATTAGATTTTTTTTTTTTTGAAATTTACTTTTTTAATAACTCTTCCTTATAGTAATTCAAGTAAACAACCCATACACCAAAAATGGTAATTCTAACTTTTTTGTAAGAATAAGACGTAATATTCAAAAGGCAGGTAGTCCCTGCTCTTAACCAATGTTTGTGACAATACACCAATTAAAATAGTTTATAAAAAACCAAAGCTAATCTGAACTCTTGACACCCTGTATCTCCGAAATCGTCATATTTTGACATTAGGAATTTGTGAATTTAAGGCACCTTTTTGAGACAGCACCATAAATGATATTAAAATCTATTAAAATTAATGATACATTTTCCAAGATTTAAAATCCGTATAGAAAGTCACCAGTCGTCCAAATTTTTTATGAACATACGCGCTCTTATTTTTCCGCTCTATTTGTTCAGAAAATGAAGCGTTTTACCTCGCAATTCTTTGGTCCTTGAAATTTTAACAGAAAGTAGCAAATAGCCCAAAGATTAAAATCTATATTAAACCGAAGGGTGCCAAAACCCTGGGGGTTGCCACCCCATCAGCAAAAAATTCTCTGTACATTTTTGTTACAAAAAATAATATTATCCAAGTTATTCGCGATTAAAAGTAACAATTTTTCGATGAAAAAATTGACGTTGACGTATAATGGGTTTTTCGCGAATACCTCAAAATTTTGCAATTTATCAAAAAAACTGTAAAAAGCAGAATTTTGGCTTTTTAAAGTTAAAAAAAACTTTTATTATATTTTTTTTGCAATCAATACGAACCGAGATAGGCGTGTTGATAATTATCTTTTTTCTTTAAATGTATTTTTTTTAGATTTAAAGTTAAATAACGGAAAAACTCATAATATTTTTTTTAAAGTACATAATAATTTTTTTTAAGTCTGTATCGTAAAATTGAGTTAAAAGTAAAAGTTATGATAAAAAAATGGTATTGTTTATTTTTTTACGAAAAAAGAATGAAAAGAACCCTTAACTACCCCCTAATTAAAATTGACATGCACCCTTCTGCCACTCTTTTAGTTTAGCAAATTAAAAATGACTTATTTTAAAAGACTAGAGCTTAAAGTAAAAACTATTTTTAACAATTTCGTATTTTTTACCCTTTTTGCAAAATCCCATTAAAAATACTGGAGATAAGAACAAAAAATAAGGCTTTTTAAACTGGTCAAACTTATTGGACGTATTACCAATACATGTATAAAGAGAATTGCAAAAGGGTCAATTTAAATTAGGGTGTTAAGAGGGAGCCATTTTTATTAAATTTTTTCGTAAAAATTGGGTACTAACCTTATTTTCATCATTACTCACTTAATTTTCATGCTGGAGACTTCTTTTCTTAAAAAAAAGAATTTCTTACTATGTTCTTTAAAATAATAGTCCATGCGGTTTTCCCAAGAAATGCGTAATTTTCCCGTTATTTGATTTTAAATCTGAATTTTGCATTTTACGAAAAAAGCTAACAATTAGAACAACATATCTTGGTTTGTATTGGACGTAAAAATTATACCAAAAGAATTTTGTTTGTTTTATTAAAAAGCCACAATATTGTTTTTAACATTTTTTGTTTAAAATCACTCTTGAAATTGATTCCTGTGGTTCAAATGTAAAAAAAATATCCGAGGTGGGGTGGCAACCACCCTCCAGGGCTATGGCGCCTCTCGGTTTGATATAGATTTCTTCAACTTTTTTCATGCACATGATTTCCGAGTGATTTTTACTACAATTTTAAGCGTGAATATGTTTCAATGAAATATCCACAGTATTTGAAGAAAATACTACATCCTTAAGGACTATTGAACGATAGTTATTAAAATTTAAACGTGGTTCATTTTCCCTTGACGACCGACCAGGACCCCTATTCTCCATTTTGAAAGAAGTGAACCTTTCTCCACTCGATGAGAATGTCCAAATTATCGATCGTTTTTCTCGGTAGTTAAATTCCAAATTCTTGAATACAGCGCAATGATACGTTTGATCTAAATCATATTTTTGTAAATTAGTAAACAATCATAAATGATTTTTTATTTTAAAGGAAGGTTCGCGAAAAAATAACAATACTTAAACTTAATTTTTGGGGTTAAACAATATGTAAACAACCAAAAAACCGCACTGTGTGTAGGCTTCTCTCAATGTGAATGTGCTTCTACTGCTTGAAACCAAGAAAAGCTAATTATCATACTTTTTGAACGATGTGATTATTTCTACGACTTTCAAGAATACAGTAGAATTGAATTTTTAAAGAACCGCACCCAAAGTTCCATTGATGTGATCATTCTTACGACTCAAGAATAGGGGCCCAGGTCGCCTTGTCAAAATTGTGACTAATAAAACCATTTCTACGTCAATAAAACAAGATAGGCGTATAACATATACACAGTAAAAACAAATTTTGACATTCCTATATCCACTCTTCATTAAATAATTATCGACCATTTAAAAATACGCAAGGTTTGTACGCTATAGGTGCCCCATGCTTTGACTCATAAACAAGAACATGTTCGTGTAACAATTGTTAATTGGTGATGAAACTAGGTTTGTTCCAGCAGAATGTTGGAAACATGTTAGCAACAATCGTAAAACGCACAAACTGTTACAAACATTAGTCAGAAATGTTAGCAACAGTTTTCTGCTGGAACGAAAAATAAACAAGGCGTGCATACTACTTGTACGTCAATACAAAAAAGGTTATGTTAAAAATTGTCAGTAATGTTTGAAGAAAGTTTGCAAACTTTTCAGTTTCCAACATCTTAAAACTACTGCTGGAACAACAAACAACTGTATAATGTTACAAACATGGCACTGCTGGAACGATACATTTGATGTATGCAGAATCCGAACGGTTGCAAACATTTCTGACAGCCTGCTGGAACAAACCTACTGTTACCACCTGGTAACTGTGGAGGCTTTTGTAGCTAAGGTTTCTTTAAAAATAGCGCTGCCACCATGGGCCTACACCCCAATTAATACTTAAATAAACTACGATGTCTAATTTTTAATTAATTTTACCTTAGCTAACCCGGGTTCTTTATCGCCGAGTTATACGTATTTGTTTTTTTGTTGTTAAATATCCCTAATCTGCCGCTTTTGGTTATATATCTTTTATGTATAATAGTAATAAGTAGGTTCCTAAAAATTCTAGTTTGAAGTGCAGAAAGTAATTTAAAAAACAGACAAAAGGTTAGATTGAGGCACACCGAGCTAATAGGAATGTTAAAATAGGATTTCCGGCAAACGGGGTACCCCAATGTAATCCCTTTAAAGATATTTAAAGCAAATAATCAAATTTTATTTTTATAGAAGTTAGTAAATTACAAATGAAAAAATTACAATTTACTATATATACAAAGTAAGTTAATAATAGTTAAGTAATAGTTCTATTAACTATTACTTACGGCGAACCTCGGAGTATAAAAAAAAACAGAAATACTATAAATTATTAAAAGATACAAAAACCACACAAGGGCAGATCACTAATAAAACCGAAAAGATTTAAAATTCAATATTAAATAATTTCAACGATAATAAGAAAAAAATCACACCCAAAAAAGAGCAATAAATGAAGAAATATATAGAAATATAGCTTTTCGACCCTTACCAGCTAGGTTATTTTCAGGCACTTGGAAAAAACTGAACTCCCCGATTTTTCGGACTACCCGTTATAAAAAGTAAATTTTTATTGCTAATTCGTGTGTATGTGTTACGTATATCTGTATTCGCGAAATTTGGCGGTTTACGCTTCTTCGCGGCGAAATTGCAAAATTGTTTTTTAATTGGTTGGTGACCTATTGAACTTTTTATAAAAACTTATCTCGTTGGAAACAGCTTATTGACGACAATTTACTCATTTTTTAGGAAAATTAATTTAAATTTTTTTGAACAAAAAAATTTAATTTTTGAAATCTGCCCTAATTGTTACAAAACCTGGGTGTATTATTATAATCTCCCAAATAAAACCCAATGTAGAGTCTGGGTGTTTAAAGATAAAGAACAACCAGTCCAGGTGCGTTAGTCAAAATCAGTAAAGAAAAGAATGCTTACGGTTTTTGAAAGCAGAGGTTTAATAAAAACGGTGATACTTAAAAACAAAAAACTGTATCTGCCAAGTGGTATACCGAAATTTGTTTGCCTTTTCTATTACAACAGCTCCAAATTTTCGCCCAAATTGAAACCTCAGTTCTTAGTTTCTGCATCATGACAATGCACTGGCACACTGAGCTACCCTTACGACTGAATATCTAAGCCAAGCTGGTTTAAAATTGTTGCTTTATCCACCCTACAGCCCTGACTTGCTTCCTTGCGATTTTGGTTTGTTTCCTTTTGTAAAAAAGTAATTAAAAGGAAGAAAAATTAAGTCTGACATTAAATTATTGGCAGGTTTTGATGAAGTATGTTCCTCTATTACGAAGGAACAGTGAGCAGCCTGGTTCAATGAATGGGGGATGGAAAAGTTTATTAATAAAAATGGCCGCTATTTTGAAAAACTTTTACTTATTGATTATTACGACAAGACCTATGGAACACCCTACGTATTACGGGTGTATTTCTTCTATAAAATATCATCACTTTACATTTACTAAGATTTAAATTTAAAAATTTATGAGCACACCAGTCGTTTAATCGATTTAATTCTCGAGAGCGAATTGATGTTGTGCTGAGTTTTAAATCGCCCGCATACAGTAGACACTTACAAAATTTAAAAACACAAACAACGTCATTTATAAACAAAAGAAACAAACTAGGACCCAGGTGGGAACCTTGAGGCACTCCGGAGGTCACCACTATATCCTGAGGTGTAACACCGTGCAGATTTATGCGTTGCTTTCTTAATGATAAGTACAAACTGATCAATTTAAAAAAGGGTCATGTATGCTAAAATATTTCAGCTTCAACAAGAGCAATTCGTGGCAAACACTGTCGAATTTCTTAGAGAAATCCGTCCTTTTATACCCAAGGTTAGTCTATTGTGTGGCAATATATTGCAAAAAGGTTCTAAAGAGTACATTCGTCAGAATGGACTAAAAAATCTTCGGCAGCACTGATAGCATTGATGTACCTCTGTAGTTGTCCACTAAATTTCTATCTCCAGATTTAAAAATGGAAAATAGAGTTGACTTCTTCCACATATTAGAAAGTATACCGAGATCAAATGACTTTTGGAATATCTTACACAATGGAGTAACAAGGGACGAACGGCAATTCTTAATAAACAGAGGAGTGTAATACTGTAATCCGTGGACACACTGTAGATTTATAAATAATATGATATTGTACTAATTATATTTGCAACACAAGTAGGCTTTAAAATGTATGCAACACACACTGGCTTAGGTAAATGTTGAATTTTTTTTATGCTATTTGTTTTATTTTATTTCGCGGAATAATAAGATTACAAAAAAAAAAAACTATTCCGTATTGAAATAAGTACTAAAACTTACCAAAGCCTTCGACAGCACAGGTTCTCAAGAAATCTGATGTTAGGCACTTTTATGGTAAAACTGGTTAAAATAAAGGATAATAGGAAAAAAGGAAAATTTTAAGGAGATACCTTGTATCCTGAAGATATCCAAAGTAATTGTTTTCGAAGGACACTAATTAACTAACTTTATTACTTTCAATTACAAATAAAAAACCGAAAACGATCTTATTCTACCGATGCATGCCGTTCATGCTATATTTCGTCTCGAGAAGCCCTTTTCGAGAGTACTGCTTGAAAATTATAAACTTATTCTAAAAAATCACTTTAAAGCGCGGTTGCCAATTGATACAAATATCTTTTCCTTAGAAATTTGATCAAACATACCCCGCACCCTGAAAAATTGTTTTTCAGCTAAATTTGAAAGACCTTATCTAATAAAACAAAAAAAATAAACTCAAGCATATTAGCTTATTAAATAGCCAAAAAAAAAAAAAAAATATATAAAAATAAAATTAAAATTCTATGTGTACCACCGCAAACAAAATGTTATTGAGACGGTAAAGGACATATTTTTACCGTTGGACGGGTATAAATACCTTTACTTGTCTTAACTGTCACATTTCGAATTATTCCGTCTTTTCCCGGGTGAACTTTAACGATTATGCCCAAAGGCCAATGAAGTGGGGGAGAATTATCACTTTTTAGAACTACTACCGTTCCAACTGTTACGGATGAAGAGTTTTCCGTCCACTTTTGTCTTATCTGTAAACTTGTCAAATACTCGACGCGCCAGCGTTTCCAGAAGTCCTGTACCATTCTATCGATTAATTGGAACCGATCTAATCGACCCATGGGAAGGTTTGACAAATCTTCCGCTGGTAAACTTTTAAGTGGCATAAAAGTTAAGAAATGACCAGGAGTAAGTGCTTCTGGAGCTGAAGCATCCGACGATAAACGACATAAAGGCCTAGAATTTAATAATGCTTCAATCTGAGTAAATAGCGTTGTCAGCTCTTCATAAGTTAACAACTGATCACCCACGACCCAATAAAGATGATTTTTCACGGCCTTAACATTGCTTTCCCATAAGCCACCCTGATGAGGCCCGAAGGGCGTGTTAAATCGCCATTCTACTCCATTAGCCGCTAATTCTGAAAGTAGAACATCTTTATATTCTCTTGAACTAACTAGTTCATTAATTTCACGTAACACCTTTTTTGCCCCCATGAAATTGCTGCCCTGATCCGAATACATCACATGACACGGACCCCGCCGAGATAAAAATCGTTTAAATGCCTGCAAAAAATGTGCTGTAGATAGAGAACTAACTAGTTCTAAATGAATGGCTTTAACGCTTATACATACAAATAAACAACCATATGCCTTATGGACTTGTGCGTTCCGTTTTTTACCCAAAGTTATACTAATGGGCCCAAAATAATCTACACCCGTGTGTAAAAAAGGCTTAGTTTGGGAAACTCTTTGAGCCGGTAAATCGGCCATTAGAGGCGTCAAACTTACCGGTTTCATTCGAAAACATCGATTACATTTGTGCACTCTATGACGAATTAAGTTTCTACCACCCAAAATCCAATACTTTTGTCTCATAATAGACTCAAGTAAGTAGGGCCCAGTATGTAAATTAATTACGTGGTTGAAGTCAACTAACTTCTCCACTAGCTTGGTTTTCGCTGGTAAGAGAATTGGATGTTTTTGAAAAAAGGAAAGTGAAGAATTTGTAAGCCGACCACCCACTCTTAACAGCCCGTCGTGCAAAAAAGGTTTTAATTTCCAAAGTTTAGGAGCACATTTCCTGTTTTTTGATAATAATTTTATGTCATTGTCAAAGTGCTTTATTTGAACTAACCTAAGTAAACTTATTTCGGCCTTCTTCAAATCATCCGCTGAGATGATATCCTTTATAGGAATAAGTTTTAAAAATCTCAGGACCCAAACAGTAATGCGCAAAATTTTTATCCAAGAAGAACATTTTTCAACCATCTCCAACAAAGGATGATTGGTTTCCTTATCTGTCATAACAAAAACCTCTTCTATAAAACCTGAATTTTCTCCATTTAATATTTCCTGGGGAATAAAATTAATTTGTTTGACAGGCCAATCATTTTCTGGCAATTTCATCCACTTAGGTCCCGATACCCATAAGGGATGGTTAATTAATTGCCTTGGAGTCAGCCCTCTGGACAAACAATCCGCTGGATTACCGATTCCTTCAATATATCGCCAATGCGCATCCGGAATATTTTCTTTAATTTGGTTCACCCGATTTGCTACAAAAATATCTTTTACAAATGGTGAATTTAACCAATTCAACACCGTAGTTGAATCTGAAAAGGCGTACACTCTAACAATAACTACCCTATTCGCATATGCATTTATAATATGCTTAACTAAATTCGATAAAAGAACCGCCGCACATAACTCCAACCGCGGAATCGTCACTAATTTAAATGGAGACACCTTAGATTTTGCACAGATCAATCTAACCACCGGGCCGTCACGTTCTGTAAAAACCCTGGCATACACCACCGCACCGTAGCCGTTTTGGCTAGCGTCTGCGCATGCCAGGATTGTAATTGGGGTATTTTTTCAACACCCAAATGACGTGGCAATTCAAAATTATTCAACTCATTCCATTCTAGCCTAACATTTTCCCAAATGTGTATTATATTTTGGGGGCTTTTGTATCCCATTCAAGTTTTAGTTTCCATAATTCTTTCACAAGTAATTTTAAAAGAAAATGAAAGGTGATATAAGTCCGATAGGATCGTAACAACGTGCGACCGCAGAAAGAATCGACCGCTTTGTACATGTTTCGCCCGGACTATTCAATCTAAATCTAAGAATATCCAATTCAGGATCCCATATCATGCCTAAAATTTTTGTGTCCGTTTTAAAAATTACTTCTTTTAAAAGCCGTTGGTTAACCGGTATTTTATTTAATAGATTTTGAGAATTAGTCGAAAATTTAGTTAACTCAAAAGCTCCCGCTTTAAAAAGTTCTACTGATTCTTGGTACAGTTGATAAGCTGTATCTTCTGACTCGGTACTAGAAACCAAATCATCCATATAAATATCTCTGTTTATAAAACTGGCAGCTAGAGGATACTTTTCTTTTTCCTCATTTACTAATTGCTGAATAACGCGCAACGCTAAATAGGGAGACGACTTTACCCCGAAAGCTACTACCGTTAACTCGTAAATATCCACCTTTTCTTCCGGACTAAAGCGCCACAATAAACGCTGAAAAGGCCAATGATCCTTTACAAGATTTATTTGCCGATACATTTGCCGAATATCGGCTGTTAGTGCAACTTTAAACAAACGAAAGTTTAACAAAAGTGTGCAAATATCCGCTTGTAATTTTGGACCGTTATATAGAATATCATTTAATGACACATGCGAATCCGAGGGTGCACTTGCATCCAAAACCACACGAAGGGGAGTACTACTACTATCTGGTTTAAAAACCGCATGATGAGGAATGTAATAAGCCAAGTCATGAGCCGAATCACTTCGTAAAAGTTGCATGTGACCTTGATCAATAAAATCATTAATAGCATTATTGTATTCTAACCGCAAATTTGGAAACTTCTCCAACCGTTTTTCCAATGATAATAACCGACGCTGAGCTATTTTCTTCGAGTCTCCTAAATTATCCGGAGCGTATTTAAAAGGTAAAGCAACACTAAACCGCCCTGTTACTTTATCACGAGAATATGTTTTAGAAAATATTTTATCACATTCTACTTCTTCTGGACTAATGATTGGTCGCTTTGGAACTTGCTCAATTTCAAAAAATTTATTTAAAAGTTCCTCAATAGAGGTGTTATCTTGTTGAGTAAAAAATGTCAATTGCGGTGCTGCTTCGGCCGTAGGCACCTGACCCATTATTACGTATCCGAAAGCCGTTTCCATAGCAACCGGTGATCCAGAATCTGTAGTTAATTTTCTTTTTCCGAAAATAAAAGGAAATAACTCCGCTCCTATAATTCCGTCTATTTCGCCCGGTTCAAAATATCTACTATCCGCTAACTGTATCATTTTCCATTCCGAAAAAATTTCTGTATTAATAGACACCTTAGGTAATTTATCAGTGATTTTCTCTACTAAAAGCGCACTTAAATTGTAAGTGTTTTCAGAATTATATCGAGAACCGATCACTAAGTCCGTTTTACCTTTCACTATTTGTGAGTTTTGCCCTAGACCTTGAACCGACAAATAGGCCTTGGAAATCGTTAATCCAAGCCTTTTACAACATTTCACCGTCATTAAATTTACTTGACTACCGCTGTCTAAAATAAATCTCGCAGTACCATTTAAAATGGGACTGTTTAATACATTAACGACCACCGTGGATAATAAAACCGTTTTATCGCACTGTACTTTGCATTTTTCCGAAACCGTAGAGCAAAGTGATTGTGGTTCATCCGACTGTATTTTTGAAGAAATGGATTCATCCGTTTTAGATAACCTTACTTTATCCGCAGGTCTACTCATATGTAGCAAAATATGATATTTTTTAGAACATTCCGTACATGTCCTGTCCGTAGGACATGCCCTCACTCCGTGATTAGGAGATAAACAGTTATAGCACCAATTATTATCCCTAACTGTTTCATATCTTTTTGATGGCGAAAGCCCTTTAAATTTTTCACAACGTCCCAAATAATGCCCCAATTTTTTACAGAAAATACAAGGTGTAGGTTTTAATTTACCATCACCCCTAATCTGACCCGAAAATAATTTTGGATTACGATGGGATGGTGAAGGCGCACCCGATGCGGTATTTAAATTTAATATTTTTGACTGCTCCTTTACAAAATTTATAAGGTCACTATAAGTGGGAATCCCTACCTCGCGTTTAAAACCGTCAAATGCCTTAATTGTCTCCTTATCTAATTTATTACGTGCTTGATAAAATAAAATAAAATCCGCTAAATCAGGCAATTTTAATTTTTTCAATGCACAAACTGCAACATCAAACCTTTCCAAAAATACATTTAAATTTTTTGCACTTTCGGTTTGTAAACATTTAAAATTCATAATCTGATCAAGATAATTGTTTGCTAAATATCTCTTATCTTGATATCTATCAAGCAGTGACTGCCAAATTATTTCGTAATTATCTCCGGTTGGTGCTACACCCGAACAAATACTTAAAGCAGATCCGCGTAAACGCCCCACCAAATAATGAACCTTTTCCGTATTATTTAAAGTAGGATTGTCATGAATTAAACTTTTATAAATAGCATAGAAGGTTTCCCATTGACGAATTTCACCCGAAAATTCTGGTAATTCTATTTTTGGTAAAGAAGGCAATATCCGATTCGGATCTACTGGACTATTATCTGAAGAAGACGTCTTACTAGATTTTAATTTTGCCGCTGCTACCTCAATATAGCAACACAACTCATTAATAGTAGAGAGTACTTTGTAATCCGAGAAAAATTTTCTTCGACTTCAAACCCCACCTCATTACTTTCATCAATTACACCAATTAAAGCATTTCTGGTTGAATCCAATGATGAATACAACGTTTCAAATTTATCTTTATGTTTTTGAACAGAAATAACTTTTGATAGATCGTACATATTTTGTAAAATCACAAATAAAGATTCTTTCTTAGAATTCAATCTTCTAAGTTTTTGTTCTGCCGCGGTACTCATATTTATTACCAATTAATAGGTACTAATTAATAATTATCAAGAACTATCTTCCAATTAGCTGATAAACAACCACTAACTTAAATAAAAATATTTTTGTATATTTTATCTGTACCGGAAATATTACAACACTCTGTATCAAAAGGCAATCCAAACTTTAAATAAGGTATTTAAATCCGAAAAATTATATTTTTTAATCTTGACAGTTAAAAAACACCCCACTAATACTTCAAAAAACCCAGATTTTAATTAAAATTAGAATATTTATTTAATAAAACAATTTTTAATTAAAAATAAAATATTTAGTTATTGAAAAGATTAAATTTAGTGATGTTTTCCCACAATTGACAACACTGTTTATTAGCAACGAACTTGCTCACAGCCTCACCAAAAAAAAAACCCAAACTTTTTTATTCTTTATCGCTTCCCGTAAACAATAAAAAATAAAGGTACCATCAAATTTCACAAATATCCGGTTCGAAGGACCAATTTTATGTTTTATTTTATTTTGCGGAATAATAAGATTACAAAAAAAACTATTCCGTATTGAAATAAGTACTAAAACTTACCAAAGCCTTCGACAGCACAGGTTCCCAAGAAATCTGATGTTAGGCACTTTTATGGTAAAACTGGTTAAAATAAAGGATAATAGGAAAAAGGAAAATTTTAAGGAGATACCTTGTATCCTGAAGATATCCAAAGTAATTGTTTTCGAAGGACACTAATTAACTAACTTTATTACTTTCAATTACAAATAAAAAACCGAAAACGATCTTATTCTACCGATGCATGCCGTTCATGCTATATTTCGTCTCGAGAAGCCCTTTTCGAGAGTACTGTTGAAAATTATAAACTTATTCTAAAAATCACTTTAAAGCGCGGTTGCCAATTGATACAAATATCTTTTCCTTAGAAATTTGATCAAACACTATTTAAATACGGACAAAAAATATGTGAAATTTTTTTTAATTTGCATAAAATAACATCTTCGTAATTTTGAATCTTTTATTGTTTATCTTAATTTTTCCTACAAATCATAAACAATAGGAAAAAATTATAAATGTCGTAGCCAAATTATAAAACGCCTAGTCGTTTTATAAACGGCGGCGGCCAGATTGTCAATTTTTTTATTCAACGACTCATTATTTTGCTTTCTGGCTAGCCATTTATGAAACGACTAGGCGTTTTATAAAACGACCGTGACTACTTTGCCAGAATTTCAAACGGTATTTTTTTGCCGTTTAATATTCATGCGGGTGAAGTACTTTAGTCGGTTTGTAAAATACGAATTGTATTTAAAAGTATTTAATTGTCCTTGTAGCTATAAGACAGTTGAAGGAATATTTTGATACGCTTTATTTTATGAATAAAACAAATAAATAAAAATTTATTATTTATTAATAAAAAATACTAAAAACACAAAAATAAACAAACATTTAACATTCCCATTATGTATTATGTATACATAGGCATACTTAAATAAAAAAAAAAAAAACAAAATAAGCTTTCATAAAAAAGTTCATTTATTGGAACATGGACCACTAAAATGGCACCTACTTGTACATTTTCCGCGAGCCTTAAAACAAATATAGTGCAGCATTGCAGTTTACTAGGTTTGCACTGACATTTCTTAAACCCTTGTCTTCCGAATTGTGAAACCTAAGAAACTGCTTCCCTTAAAGAGATATTAACATCTGGTGTGACAAACAGATTAAATAGATGTTATTTATTTGGGTACACGCCAAGTCAGATTAAAAAACCAAAAAGTCCAAAATTTTTTAAAATAAGTAACTAAAAACTAACATTCGACGTTTCGGTGGCAAGTCCGCCACCGATATCAAGATAAAGTTAAATAAAAATAAAAATTTAAACATTTAACTATTATTTAGGTTTTAAAATTATAAAATTTTAGTTTTATTTTTAGGATATTCTAACCGTCGTTTGACATTAAATGTCAAATATTTTTGTTTGGTTTTAGTGTCATGGTAACTTACATAACTGGTTGATAGTGTATTTATTGTTTATAATACAAAAAGGTGATGAGCTAGTTAATTTTTAGTTTTCCTTCCAGATACTTTAGTATCTAGCAAAGTTAACCATGTGTTATTTAAATTAACCGATATTGATGCTACACATTTATCTTCTATTATCATTTAATAATATGTACGCACTTGCTTTAATTTTGCGTTTTCTAGAACAAGTTTCCTTTACTAAAATACTTAAATGATTCTAGTTTATTCTGTGATTGTTTTCAAATGCGTGTTGGCTAATTTTAAATTTGTGAAATTCAGTGTTTTCAATGTATGCTTTGCGTTCTTTAATGCGTTTAGCTAATGGTCTACAAGTTTCACCTATACAGGGTGATTCAAAAATCGATCACGAAACTTAAGGGGGTGATTCTACTTAACAAAATAAGAGTAGAGCTTTATATAATTTTTTTTTTCAAAATGTAATTCGTTTTCGAGTTGCAAGCCGTCAAAATTCAAGTTTTTATTTTTTGTTTTTTGAATTACTCGCTTATAGAAACACTGATTTGACTAATATTTAAAACCTAGACTAAATTGTCCCCGTTTCATCATTCTAAAAAACACAAACAACAACTTACATTGATTGTGTTCCGCTAGAGGGCGCTTTACCTACATTGCCAATTGTTTTCTTGTCAAGTTTTTATTTTTGTCTTTTGAATTGCCTGCTTACAGAAAAACCGATTTGACTACTATTTGAAGGATAGGCTAAGTCGTCTGCGCTTCATTATTTTAGTAACAACTCACATTGTGTGCCGCTAGAGGGCACTTTACATACATTGCCAGACGACTTAGCCTTTCTTTCAAATATTAGTCAAATCGGTTTTCCTGTAAGCAAACTTGAACTTGATTTTGATTATCAAATTCAAGGAAACATTTGTTTATAAAATGAAGAGAATAATTATTTTGAATTAAAATATCTTCTAAAAAAATCTTTTTCAGTGTTTATATTTTGATTAAGACAATTATTTTAATTCTAACAAATAGACTTTTTATAACTACCTTTTTGACCAATATTGCGTGATTTAAGTTAAAATTTAGGTATCTGTTTGTTGTTATAAAACACAAAACTTTATAAGATCTCAATTAACAAAAACAAAACCACACAACATAAATGAAATTACAAAAAAAAAATGTTATTTATAAAATAACTTGTAAATGTGATAAATTTTATATAGCTAAAACTTGTAGACCATTAGCTGAACACATAAAAGAACACAAATCATACATTAAAAACACAGAATTTCACAAATCTAGAATTTGCTAACACGCATTTGAAAACAATCACAAAATAAACTGAAATGCTTCAAGTATTTTATTAAAGAAAACTTGTTATAAAAAACGTAAAATTAAAGAAAGTGCGTACATATTATTAAATAAAAATAAATGTGTAGCATCCATATCGGGTAATTTACTTTGCTAGATACTAAAGTATCTTCAGGAAAACTAAAAGTTAACTAGCTCATCACCTTTTCACGA
>JACEGR010009612.1:0-25113 GCA_014170235.1 Listronotus bonariensis
CTTACGTGGTATTGCTCAAAAGGACGAATAAAATTCCTGCACTTTGTGAATTTGTCCTCTTGTAACACCTTATCCTGGGACGTAAATTGTATGAGCCATATTTGTTGTTACCTTTATAATAAAAAGTTATTATAAAATACTGTTGTTGTTTATTAAAAATATAATGAAATAAAATTATAAAACGGGTAAACAAATAGGTGTAAATAAATGTAAAGTTTAATACAATAATAAATCTTAAAGTGAAAAAAAAATAATCTCTAAAACACAGAATATATTTCGATTTCTAGTACTCCTTTACTGGTGTAGTAAATTAATTTGTACGCCACTGGGACCTTTATTTTAAGATAATAGTCTGTTGATAACTTTGCAGGTTTGTTGTTTATTTTTTATTTTTTTTTGTTAATGGTTTGAAAGATATATGGTAAAAAATGCATGGATACTCCCCTTCGATTTTTTTTTTTGTTGTGTATCCACAATGAAAAACAAAAAAATACACACTTCTAATATTACTATTATGCGCAATAAGGTAATATTACTAATTAATAAAACTAAAGTAATAAATATTCTGAAAAAATAAATGAAAAGTATAACATTAAAATTTCTATTTTAAACCAAATTTCACTATATCGTGTGAAGTGCTACTTTGTACGCCACTTGGTAGCTTCTTTAATCTAAAATTAGGAAAATAAAGTAAATGTTATACACCATTCCATAGGAAAACGTTGGCCTTACTTTTTGTGTCTTATATTTTTTTTTTTTGTTTGGTAGACGGTCAGGCTATATATCATAAAATGCCTTGTGGATGCCCCCCCAACTTTTCTATATTGGAGATTCTTACGTAATAAACAAAAATACAATTTTAATTATTACTATTTTGTAAGAATTAAAAGCCTTATCTAATCTTATTTTCACCAAATCAGTTTTTTACCATTTACCGTTTAGAAGATATTAGAACTATATCAACTCAACTAACTTCCTTGAGGAGGGTGGGGTGCCAGCAGGACTTTTGAGGTGGGTCTGAGATTTGTATGGTCATATTTCCGAAACTAATTGAGATAGACACATCAAATGGAGTATTTTTTTAAAGCATTTTAAAAGATTTTTTGGTGGTGATATAATATTCAGGGTATGCCATTAAAAAAATCATACCTATTGTCGTACACTGTATATCATATGATGAGATAATAATCATCGAATTACTGATTAGAATACTACTCAATTAACCAAACAAGCTAACATTTTAGTTAATTTGGTACAATAAAAAATAATAATGTTAAGGGGGTGTTTTATTATAATAACATATAATAAGTTTTAGGTTTCCAAAAAGCATTTGTAATAATTTATAATATTTTTCCAGTAAAAACACCTCATTTTAAGTTAGATTGGTAAGTTTCAGAATTTTGACCAAAAAATTAATTTCTATCCCATAGTGCGATGACCAGCTGCATCAACCGGCATATCATAAAAGAAATATAGCAAAAGCGGCCGCGAAAACAAGCATGCCGATTTATTTGCTTTAAATTTTTTGGGATTTTTTTTTCTTATCAAAGAGCACCGAATTTACATTTTTAAACTGTTCCTTCTATAATTTCATATGGTTTTTAAAGTTTGTTGTTTTTTTCTTTAAGTGTGTGATATACTTGAATTTATTTAAAAAGGATTTCAATTTTTTAGATCCAAGTAAATGTACCAGGTCTTTAATAAGGATATACTATTCACAGGAGTGTTAAAAAATAATAAATACTTATTTCTTGCAAAAGTGTAACAAGAATATGTTTTTACAATTTTTATTTTCTTATATGGTTGTTTCAAGGGCAAACTAGTTTAGAGAAAATAGCTGACAATTATGCTTTTGATAATTTATTTATTAATCCATTTATCATGAACAAAAGGTAAATTGCAGGTTTGAAACATAATAATTTTATTCTCTTTGTTACGTGACTTTTTCTTTTTTAATCTTGCCCCTAAGAAAATCGACATTCTTGTAAAGTGTTATCATATTAGGCGGGGCCTTTTAGTTATTAAATACAATAATTGTAAAAAGTGTTTTTTAAAGGTGTTTTTCCTTGATATTAAAAGGATTTTTTTACTTTTTACTGTCTGTTGGTATGTACTTTTTTCTTTGTTTTTAACACGCTTTTATTAACTTGGGTTGTAACTATCTATCTATCAATCTATCTATCCATCTGGCTGCCTATGTAACGGAATCTTTGAGCCTAATTTTAACCAACTTCCAGCTATTCGATTTCTTTGAAACTTTGCATACGTATTAAGGACCCATGACAATGCAATAATCTGCAAACAGTATCCCGTTATCTTGTTTTTGATCGCCAGGAAAAACAACAAACTTTAAAAACCATATGAAATTATAGAAGGAACAGTTTAAAAATGTAAGCTCGGTGCTCTTTGATAAGAAAAAAAATCCCAAAAAAGTTTAAAGCAAATAAATCGGCATGCTTGTCTTCGCGGCCGCCTTTGCTATATTTCTTTATGATATGCCGGTTGATGCAGCTGGTCATCGCACTATGGGATAGAAATTAATTTTTTGGTCAAAATTTGAAACTTACCAATCTAACTTAAATGAGGTGTTTTACTGGAAAAATATTATAAATTATTACAAATGCTTTTTGGAAACCTAAAACTTATTATATGTTATTATAATAAACACCCTTAACATTATTATTTTTTATTGTACCAAATTAACTAAAATGTTAGCTTTGTTTGGTTAATTGAGTAGTATTCTAATCAGTAATTCGATGATTATTATCTCATCATATGATATACAGTGTACGACAATAGGTATGATTTTTTTAAATGGCATACCCTGAATATTATATCACCACCAAAAATCTTTTAAAATGCTTTAAAAATACTCACATTTGATGTGTCTATCTCAATTAGTTTCGGAAATATGACCATACAAATCTAAAAAATAATTTTAAATTGAAGCTCTTAAAAGCGTAATAGAGATACATCTTCCCAACATTTTTTTTTATTTTTTAAACGTATAAAATGAACAACAACACCGTTTTGTTGTAGATTCGGTAGAATCGATATCTTCAGCAGAATGCTTTGTCTTTGTAGGATATGCAGCGTAGGACGTAAAACATATCGGACAACCCAAATTGGCAAAACTTGTACTGTCCCAAGACCAGAAGTAAAGGTGGCTCAGCGCCAGACAGGTGTGGCTAAAATATGAGACTGGAAACAACAATATTTCTTGTTACTTTTGTAAGGCATTAAGTATTAAATGTTGTATATTACAAAGCTATCACATGTCATATACGTTATTAAGCTTCGTTGGAGAATTACTTTGAAACACACAGCATGAAATAATTAAAATTTCAAACTGGGTCAAAATAAGGATTTCTTATCCCCATATTGACATATGATAGCGGTCCCAAAAATAAATACCGCAAGGCCTCATGCCTCGCAATACTTGAAGGCGCCGAATCTCCGCTTTAAAACGTCCTCACCATACCCAATATCTTTTTTATTTACTTTTGTTTTTTAAATATTATTTTACTTTAGTGTTATTTGCATTTAACATTTCCTCAGAATTATTTTCTTAGCTTACCTGCGATTCCCTAGACCATACAATCCACGCTTGCACAACTTTCTTTTCTTCAACCTTCTCTTTTCTTCTGCGGCTAGAGCAACGCCGACATAGGGCATACACAGATCTAAAAAATATAAATAAACAAAAATAAATTTAAAAATTAATAAAACTCATTAAAAATACAAAAAAAAAAAAAAGATATTGGGTATAGTAAGAACATTTTAAAAGCGCACACTCGGTGCACCCTTTAAAAATAATACAAAAAAACATAAAAAGGCCGCCTGCAACCGGCCTATTTTCTACAAAAGGCAACTCGGGCTATCCCTTTACAGCGACGCGCCGATACACTATGGGGATAGAAATCCACTATTTTGGCCAAAAAGCAAGTTTTGAAATTTTAGTGGCTCATGCTGTGTATTTCAAAGTAGATACTCCGGAACTACAGGCTGCACGCAAAAGTATAAAAAGGATATGACCACTTCTATTGGGGTAATAAGAAACTTGAAATGTATTCAAAGTAAACATAAATATACAACATTTAATCTACTTAGTTTATTATTAGCCTTCATTAAAAAAAGTAAAAGAGTTTAAATAATAAGAGCCATTGTTGTGTTTCCGATGCAGTCCTCGCGAAGTCTCGCTATTTTTGTCAAAGATTTTTTACCTTTTTCTTTATCAGTTTTTGTACTTACATTGTCTTCCTACTTTTTCTACTTCTGAGTGTAAGGACAGATACAAGATTTTTATAATTTACAAGGTTGTCCATTTTGTAAATTTTAAATATGTTTTGTCCTACACTGCATATCCAAAAGATAAAAGCATTCTGATGAGTATATGGATTCTACTGAATCTACCCAACAAAACAGTGTTGAGCTTATTTACTTGAGCACGTTGGGTGTCGTGGATGCTTGGGAAGACGAAACTTGGTCTTTCTTTAAAGAACAATTTGGCCACTCAGAGGCTTGAGATGGTCAGTTGGAGCTCGAACTGGTCAGACAGATTGTGAGATCAGCGAGGCTTCTTTAAAGCATTAAAAGATTTTTTAAGTGGTGACAGGTAACATACTTGTTAGCCGTACACTGAACATAAGCGATTGAGTTTGGGTTAATCATGAATTGACCGATCAATACTGTCAATGAATAAATAGCCAACATTTTTAGTTAACAGCCAATAAAATAAATAATAATGTCATCAACATATAATGGGTTTAGGTTTCATTTGTAATAATTCTTACAAAAACACCATTTTGCTAGACGTTTCCAGAATTTGACCAAAATATCGATGACAGAATCATATGTCATAAAAAGAAATATAGTAGAGCCGCATTTATTGTTTTGCTTGGGATTTTTTTTTTTCTATCAAAGAGCACCGAATTTACATTTTTAAACCTGTTCTATAATTTCATGCTTTAGTTTTTAAAAAGCTTGTTTGTTTTTTCCCATGATCAAAACAAGATAACGGGATACTGTTTGCAGATTATTGCATTGTCATGGGTCCTTAATACGTATGCAAAGTTTCAAAGAAATCGAATAGCTGGAAGTTGGTTAAAATTAGGCTCAAAGATTCCGTTACATAGGCAGCCAGATGGATAGATAGATTGATAGATAGATAGTTACAACCCAAGTTAATAAAAGCGTGTTAAAAACAAAGAAAAAAGTACATACCAACAGACAGTAAAAAGTAAAAAATCCTTTTAATATCAAGGAAAAACACCTTTAAAAAAACACTTTTTACAATTATTGTATTTAATAACTAAAAGGCCCCGCCTAATATGATAACACTTTACAAGAATGTCGATTTTCTTAGGGGCAAGATTAAAAAAGAAAAAGTCACGTAACAAAGAGAATAAAATTATTATGTTTCAAACCTGCAATTTACCTTTTGTTCATGATAAATGGATTAATAAATAAATTATCAAAAGCATAATTGTCAGCTATTTTCTCTAAACTAGTTTGCCCTTGAAACAAACCATATAAGAAAATAAAAATTGTAAAAACATATTCTTGTTACACTTTTGCAAGAAATAAGTATTTATTATTTTTTAACACTCCTGTGAATAGTATATCCTTATTAAAGACCTGGTACATTTACTTGGATCTAAAAAATTGAAATCCTTTTTAAATAAATTCAAGTATATCACACACTTAAAGAAAAAAACAACAAACTTTAAAAACCATATGAAATTATAGAAGGAACAGTTTAAAAATGTAAATTCGGTGCTCTTTGATAAGAAAAAAAAATCCCAAAAAATTTAAAGCAAATAAATCGGCATGCTTGTTTTCGCGGCCGCTTTTGCTATATTTCTTTTATGATATGCCGGTTGATGCAGCTGGTCATCGCACTATGGGATAGAAATTAATTTTTTGGTCAAAATTCTGAAACTTACCAATCTAACTTAAAATGAGGTGTTTTTACTGGAAAAATATTATAAATTATTACAAATGCTTTTTGGAAACCTAAAACTTATTATATGTTATTATAATAAAACACCCCCTTAACATTATTATTTTTTATTGTACCAAATTAACTAAAATGTTAGCTTGTTTGGTTAATTGAGTAGTATTCTAATCAGTAATTCGATGATTATTATCTCATCATATGATATACAGTGTACGACAATAGGTATGATTTTTTTAATGGCATACCCTGAATATTATATCACCACCAAAAAATCTTTTAAAATGCTTTAAAAAATACTCCATTTGATGTGTCTATCTCAATTAGTTTCGGAAATATGACCATACAAATCTAAAAATAATTTTAAATTATTCTTAAAAGCGTAATAGAGATACATCTTCCCACATTTTTTTTTTATTTTTTAACGTATAAAATAAATAATACACATGAGAGACATTCGAAGAAATTTGCGTCTGGTAGAGCAGAATGGGCCACTCCACATAATTCGATAGTATAGTTTAGTTAAGTATTGAGTTGTAATTTATGATAACTAGTTAATGTTTAAATAAATTTCTTCTTTAAAAAAAAACGATAAATATTATATGCCAAAACTTTTAGGACATACGTTAGAACGGGCAAAAAGAATTTGAGAACCTGGTCCAATGAACTCGGAATTAACACACCTAAAAAAACGCGCTTATGGCCAATGGATACTCAGAGCAAGAAATACACAAAGCAATGCATCCAAAAGATAATCGCAAAACCAAGGAGCAAAGTTCACCAATGGCAAGAGCCTTCTTACCATACATTCCGAGCGTAACGAACAGAATAAGTCACTAGAAAAGGTGAACATTAAATCTATATACAAACCTACAAGAAAAGTAAAAGAGTGTTTAGGATCGCCCAAGGGCAAAAGGGACCCCCTGGCGTGCCCAGGAGTTTATCGGATACCGTGTACATGTGGCAGTGTGATATAGGAATGACCAAGAGATACAGGGTGTTTCGGGAGGAAAGGGAAATATTTTGGAAACATGTTTAGAAGGCCAAAATAAGAAAAATTAACCCAAATGTTTTAATCCGATTCCTAACCGTCTCTGAAATAATCGGTTTTAAAGTATTTTTTTGTAAAGTTTTGGAGTAATTAGGATGTGTTGTATTTCTCTAGTTTGTAGGTATTTTATTGGTTGTTAATACCTAATTTAATTGACTGATAGTTTTGACAAGCTTGGTTGTCAGTTTGATTGATTCTGAGCGTTTTGACTCGAAAAGAGAAAAGGTTCCATACGTAATGCCTCAAACATTCACTCATGGGAAGTATGCTGCAGCTTGTATTAAAGTTGGTGGGGGTATTTTCAAAAACTAACCAGAACTAGTGGACTTTTTCTGTTTTCCTAGTATTTGTTTATGTTGTTTTTAAAATAAAAAAAGTTACAAAAAAACTTTAGAACTGATTATTTCAGAGACGGTTAAGAATCGGATTAAAACATATGAGTTAATTTCTCTTATTTTGACCTTCTGAACGTGTTCCCAAAATATTTCCCTTTCCTCCCGAAACACCCTGTAGATCAACACAAGAATTAAAGAACATAAAGCTAACTGCCGCCTGGGACAGACTGACAAATCAGCCGTAGCGGAGCACACTTTTCCAGGCACAGAGCACACATAAAATTTTGAAAATACCCAGGTTCTTGCTAATACCATATTCTACTTTGCCAGACTGTACAGGGAAGCCATAGAGATACATTAACATACCAACAACGTTAACAAAACAGAAGAATCAATGAAGATCAATAAAACGTGGATACCAATTCTTAAAACCACAAAAATAGCACCACGGCAGAAACAACAACTGCGTAAAGCCATGTACAGACTTGGATGCAATCGGGACAACATTGTCGGCCGACTGTATCTTGTTCAAAAAAATTTTAATTAATAAAGTTGGCCAACATTTGCAGATACAAGTGTTTCGCGTCCACATTAGTTTTAAAGCTCGAACAAACCTGCCAATGTTTTCCATATTAAATGGAAAACAGGCGTCTTGCCGATTCCTTGGATGAAAACGCCCACGGATGTTGCCATGGCGTTTGCAACAAGTCGGCCGACCGATGTGAAACATTCAAGATATAGTCGACCAACAAATGTTTTCGCCGATTGTATCCAAGTCTGTACGTGGCAGAGACAAGAATGAGACGAGCAACTAAATGTAAATAAATTATCCGAGAGAGATAGCTGCTGGGCCTTCCTTGTCTGTCTTCAAGGAAGGTAAACGCAGATGGCGCGTGAGTCGACTTTATCGTTTGCCCGCCAAATTAAAATTATATAGCTGTGCTATTTTTGCCCTTAATGTTAGGTACTTGTTTTTGTTTCCTATTAACATAAAATATTGGGGTTTAGTTCAATAATTACACACACCTAATTAAAAATGTCATTTATTTGGTTTTTATAAGTCATAACCATGTCAATATTACCTTAAATTATCTGTTGAAAAGCACAAATTTAATATATACACTGTGATCACTAATAAAAGTCAATATTCAAAGTCCAGTTAAAGGTAAAAAACCACGAATCACACAATAAATCATAGAAAATGTTAACAAACTGTCCAAACAAATCGGCCATTGAAAAATATCAAACACAAATATCGAATAACATTTCGGCGTGACTGCCTGCGGCAACGTTTGTCAAGTGAAAAATATTCGATTCATGGTATATTTTCTTTCTCTTAATTAGATGTGAGCCAAAAAAGGACATTAAAGTTTACATGCAGAAATTGTAAACAGCTTGGCAACCAGGGCAAAGCGATGATTGCTCCATCTACGATAGCCTGCCATCATGAAAGACAAAGACGTATTTATTGGAACTTGCGTTAAACCAGAAAGAGATAAATACAATGGACAAATTGTTAGGGCCAGTTACTCGTCTCAATGTTGTCTCTGTACGTGGCTTAACAACCAACCGGAACGCCTCTTTCCGCGATCTTCGAGTATTGCGGTTCATGTTTACGTAGAGGTCTACATAGACCTTCCGGGTAGGCGATTGAAGGCATCGTACGAGCGTGGCTGTACCCTTGGGGATCGAGAAAGATTCACGCTAAATTGGGGCTTCTTTCTTCTGGGGCTAAGCGCTGTGAGTGAAGATTCCTAAAGCCTGAAGTTTTTTCGTTTTGGTGTTAAACACATGGTGTCCTCGTATGGTCGAGGAGATGCGCATGCCTTACGGAAATACGTCAGTAGTGAAAGTGACGGTTATACGCGAAACCAGTAGCAGCCGCTGGCTAGACAGTCTTAATTTATGCATGTATAGAGAAAGAATTTGTTTTTAAATAGAAAACATAGCTTGAACATTAAAAGGAAAATTTGGGGGTCTAGAACCCGACAATCCAATTTTCCAACCACTTGACGATGGCTGTATGCACTAAGTGTCAAAGCCAATAACCGAAAATAGAATAGAATAGAACCAACCGGAACAGGCCCCGCCCACCTAAGCTGCCTATAAATACTCGCTGCGTCCACGCCGGGACACAGTAGTACGCAAGTAGTCTAGAAACCTTCTGAGGATACCAACCACTCTTAGTTTAAATAAAAAATATTTCAATAAAAGTAATACTTTCTCAAATAGGGATTTTCCGGTTTTTAATGGATATTTTTAATTTCTAGGTGTTACTATATTAAGTATAGTGTGCAGTTTTATGAGGCAGCGTCTGAGTCTTCTTGATTGGTTGGAAGTAATGAAAAAAAAATATTACCAAAGGGGTAGCTCAACTGTGGCTTAGTAACTTAACTTTACGTTCAAACTTTTCCACAGTGCGGCGTATAAACTGCGTAAAGTACAGATGTTAGCGACTCAATTCTCGAGTAAATAAACGTTAAGAAGCCACAACTGAGCTACCACTTTGGTAATATTTTTTTATTACTTCCAACCGATCGAGAGCTGTCAGACTCTGTATCATAAAACTGCATACTATACTTAATATAGTAACACCTAGAAATTAAAAAAATATCAATTAGAAACCGAGAAATCTCTATTTGAAAAACCATCACTTTTACTGAAAACCCTTATAAGTACCCATTTTTAACACGCTTTTATTAGCTTGGGTTGTAACTATCTATCTATCTATCTATCTATGTAACGGAATCTTTGAGCCTAATTTTTACCAACTTCCAGCGATTCAATTTCTTTGAAACTTTGCACACGTATCAAGGACCGATGACAGTGCAATAATTTAAAAACAGTATCCCGTTATCCTGATTAGGACCGCCAGGATAAATAAATTCCTTTACGGATCCTCTGTGTCTCTTGACAAAATGACGAAGGAATGTTTTAGTAAATAAACTGGAGCATTTATTTTTAAAAACTAATTGATATATCGAACTAAAAATGAAAAATAAATAATAGTTTAAAAAAACTAAAAAACACGCTTTTATATGCAACCGAACTAAAAATTAGAAAATAATTTTTCATTACAAAGAGTTTGTCACTTCAGAATAAAAGCGTGGGGTGCTTAATATATTAAATGTTATAATTATTCTATTTGCAAATATCTATGAGGGAAAAGTTATGAAAAAATAGTAAAATGCACCCCACGCTTTTTACTCTGAAGTGACAAACTCTTTGTAATGAAAAATTATTTTCTAATTCTTAGTTGGGTTGCATATAAAAGCGTGTTTTTTAGTTTTTTTAAACTATTATTTATTATTCTATACTAAAACTTCTTCTAAAAATCCCTTTTTAATGATATATGACAACATGCTATTTTGTGTTAAGATGGCGAACAGAACTTTATTTAAAAAAAAATGTACAACCATTTTTTCTTTGTTGTAGAACTATTTATGCATGGAAGGCTGTGAAAACCAAAAATTAATGTATTTTACTTTTATACAGGGTGTTCATTTGAAAACTTTCCACTCAAGTTATCTTCGAAACGAGACAGATTTGAGAAAATCGCCGAAACACGTCAAGATATTTATTGAGGGGAACGTTTTTACAAAAATTGGACTGCCCCCTTAACCCCTTAACCACCAGGGCCACCACCCCAAAATTCTTAAATGAGAAGGCGGGTCCAGTGATACATCATTTTAAAGCTCCTGACGAGTACTTTATAACCCTAGAATATGAAGTCAATATCTTCACCTATTACAAAATGGCGGTACTTTAAAAATTACCTAAATACCTGATTTGAATGGCCATATTTCAGAAACTAATAAAGTTAGATGTACTTAATGTAGTATTTTCTTAAAGCTCATTTAAATATCTTTTAATGGTAAAATAATATACAGGGTTCTTGAATAAAAAATATGTACTTTTTCTTCTACCCTGTATATTACTACCAGTATCACCATTAAAAAGACCTTTAAAAGAGCTTTAAGAAAACACCACATTAGGTACATCTAACTTTATTAGTTTCGAAATATGGCCATCCAAATCAGGTATTTAGGTAATTTTTAAAGTACCGCCATTTTGTATTAGGTGAAGATATTGACTTCATATTCTAGGGTTATAAAGTACTCGTCAGGAGCTTTAAAATGATGTATCACTCGACCCGCCTTCTCATTTAAGAGTTTTGGGTTGGTGGCCCTGGTGGTTAAGGGGTTAAAGGGGCGCCGTCCAATTTTTTGTAAAAACGTTCCCCTCAATAAATATCTTGACGTGTTTCGGCGATTTTCTCCAATCTGTCTCGTTTCAAAGATAACTCGAGTGGAAAGTTTTTAAATGAACACCCTGTATAGTACATTTATTAAAAGATACTTAGAATTGGGCAAAAATGTTAAAAATATAACTATAATTATGGTGTTCCATTAAAAAAATGCTACATTGATGTCGTAATTCTTTTGTTCTTTATGCAATTTATTTTTAATTGCGATTTTCAAATTCCCAGAGCTAAAATACATCGATTCAAGATAGCCACATTTATTTTAAAAATATGGGAAAAGTAGTGTATTTTCCCCGAAGCTGGCTGGAAGAAGAGGAAGATTTTCGAAGACTCTCACTCCCTTCTCCTCCTCTTAATCACCATACTCATATAGACCACCTAAATCCCTTCCCTTCATGATGCGCATATAGACCTCCTAAATCCCTCTCTTCACCACGCCCCATGTGCGTCAGTACACTCCTACTCTAGTTCCCACCCATATCCCTTCTCTTTACCAGTACTACACACCTAAATAACAGTGAAGAATCATATTTTTCTTTAGTTATGTATCCTAAGTGGTACTGACGCACATGGGGCGTGGTGAAGAGAGGGGATTTAAGCGAGCGCAGTTATCTATATGGGGCATGGTAAGAGAGGGGATTTAGGAGGTCTATATGCGCATGACGAAGGGAAGGGATTTAGGTGGTCTATATGAGTATGGTGATTAAGAGGAGGGGGAGAGAGTGAGAGTCTTCGAAAATCTTCCTCTTCTTCCAGCCAGCTTCGGGAAAATACACTACTGGGAAAGTCAAAAAATATGCCATTTTTTCTCTTAAATGGAATACTATGTACTTATGTACATAAGCATTTAATTTAATGTGTTTGATTTTGACGCGATGTCGCGCTGTTTGCTCGCTGCTATCTTCGTCGGTCCACTATGTTTCCAGCCTAAGTAAAAATGGTTATTTATTGGTTTCTAAACGCTAACAAAGCACAGTGGCCACTTGCATATATAAAATAGGAGAGATGACATTTCCGGTTAAACCGGAAGTAATTTTGGGGTTGTGATAATGTAAAAAGTCCAATTTATGCTTTTAATATACCGTAAAATTTTTAATCTACGATTTATCTTTAGATATTAAACATTTTTAACTGGGGTTTCGTTTTTAGGTGCTAACGTAAATTGTGATGGTTTTAAAGTGGAAGGCATTACTTTTCCTTCTTCAGAAATTCAGACTCAACTTATAAACGATTTTTTTAATGACAAGAAACTAAATGTAAATGAAGTTGCGTATGTGGAAATGCATGGAACTGGAACACCGGCCGGTGATGAGATAGAATGCCGAACTATTGCAGATGCTTTCTGTCAAAATCGAAAGGTAAGTTGATTTTTTCGATTAGTCGAGTTTTTATTTATCTTTGAATAATCTGCGAAGGCCAAAATCCTAAATACTAAGGTATCGGAGGCTATAAATAGCGCCCATAGAATAATAAATACTGGGGCGTGGAAACAACATCCTGGAGAACACGGTCACACTAGAGTAACGGGAATAATCGACCTACAGCCCTTGAACATAAGATCAGACCACATGACTGGGGTCTACAACTTCGAAAAACCATATATGGTCAACTGTCATCCTGATATATGGACAAATGAAACACCTCCATCACTTGACAGAGGCTTGGTTTGGTACACCGATCGCTCAAAGACGGATGATGGAGTAGGTGCTGGTGTATTTGGGGCAAGCTCCAAAGCAACTTTTAGCTTCCCATTAGGGAGGCAAGCCACTGTATAATAGGCAGAAATATATGCTATTCTAGCATGCGTTTAAAAGAATATGAGAAGAGGGTATCATACCCACATCATTCACATTCTCTCAGACAGCTAGACTGCTCTAAAAGCCTTGGATGCCCATCGTATAACATCCAAAATCACGATGGAGTGCCTGAATAGTATCAAAGAGCTCGCTGCCATGAACAACAGGATAGAACTTCTATGGGTTCTTGGACACTCGGGAATAGAAGGCATTAAAAAAGCAGATGAACTAGCGAGAGCTGGGTCGTCTAGAAGGTTCAACGGTCCAGTACTTGGACTGTCCAAAAAGGTGACGAAAACAACGTACAGTACTTCCGAAGATTAGCGGCTACAAACAAACCCACAAACTCACAAAGTTACTTTATCTCTTTATATATTTGTATAGAGTATTGACTGTGTTAAATTTTATTTTTATTATTTAGGAATAAGGTTATGCCGGGCACAGGCATTTTGGTCGACAAAAAGTTTTATTTGTGCAGATATTGTAGCTGCACAGGTAAATCTTTTCGGTTGACCGGAGTGTGGTTGGCGGGTTTATTGTAACAAATTACAGTAAACAATAGATATTATTTGTAATTTGCAATTATTTCTAGGACCCTCTACCAGTCGGATCAGTAAAATCAAATATGGGGCATTCAGAAATATCGGCCGGATTAGGTTCTCTTTCCAAAGTGTTGATAGCTATGGAAACTGGGATAATTCCGGCCAATCTACATTGTGAAAATCTTGACTATACTTTAACTGGAATTAATGACGGTAGATTATTGGTAAGTTAAAGGTTTACCTAACTTTATTTTCCCTAAAGAATTTCTCTTTGTTTAGATTTGCCTAAAGTAAACATACTTGTATATAGTAAGAACATTTTAAAAGCGCAAATTCGGTACCCTTTGAAAATAATACAAAAAACATAAAAAAGGCCGCCTGCAATCGGACTAATTTATACAAAGGCGCCGCTATCCTTTACAGCGACGCGCCGATACACTATGGAATAGAAATCCAATTTTTGGCCAAAAAGCAACTTTGAAATTTTAATGGCTCATGCTCTGTATTTCAAAGTAGATACTTCAAATTACATGTACGCACAATTATAAAACAATATGACGACTTCTTTTGGGATAATAAGAAACTTTAAAATGTATTTTAAGTAAACATAAATATACAACATTTAATCTTCTTAGTTAATTATTACCTTTGTTTACTAAAAAAGTAAAAGAGTTTAAATAATAAGAGCTATTGTTGTGTTTCCGATGCAGTCTCGCGAAGTCTCGCTACTTTTGTCAAAGATTTTTTTACCTTTTGTCTTTATCAGTTTTTGTACTTACAATTGCCTTCCTACTTTTTGCTACTTCTGAGTGTAAGGACAGATACAAGATTTTTTTATAATTTACAAGGTTTTTCCATTTTAAAATTTAATGTTTTGTCCTACACTGTATATCCTAAAAGATAAAAGCATTCTGATGAAAGATATGGATTCTACAGAATCTACCCAACAAAACAATGTTTTCTATTTATTTTATACGTTAAAAAATAAACAAAGTTGGGAAGATGTATCTCTATTACGCTTCTAAGAATAATTTAAAATTATTTTTCAGATTTGGATGGTCATATTTCCGAAACTAATTGAGATAGACACATCAAATGTAGTATTTTTTAAAGCATTTTAAAAGATTTTTTTGGTGGTGATATAATATTCAGGGTATTCCATTTAAAAAAGTCATACCCATTGTCGTACCCTGTATATCATATGAGATAATAATCATCGGATTACTGATTAGAATACTATCGAATTAACCAAACAATCTGACATTTTAGTTTATTTTGTACAATAAAAAATAATAATGTTAAGGGGATGTAAACTTATAATAACATATAATAAGTTTTAGATTCGCAAAAAGCATTTGTAATAATTTATAATATTTTTCCAGTAAAAAGCACCTCATTTTAAGTTAGATTGGTAAGTTTCAGAATTTTGACCAGTAAAATTAATTTCTATCCCATAGTGCGATGACCAGCTGCATCAACCGGCATATCATAAAAGAAATATAGCAAAGGCGGCCGCGAAGACAAGCATGCCGATTTATTTGCTTTAAACTTTTTGTGATTTTTTCTCTTATCAAAAAGCACCGAATTTACATTTTTAAACTGTTCCTTCTATACATATCCAGAATAATTATAAACTGGTTCAGCTAAGTGAAATGGTATACAGTGACCGCCAGAAATGTTAAACCATATGGGAAACTTTTTATTTTTATTTTTCAAAAAACTGTAGTCCTGATAAAAATCTTAACATACACCGAAATTTACAAATCACTGATCAAAATTTAAATAAACCATAGCTTATACGTGGTAGGTGCAAATGAACGAATATGAACAAAAAACTACCTTTATTTTTGAACTTAGAGTAAATTTTTATTTGAAAAACTTGTTTGTTTTGGCTACTGGGCACTGAGACGCCATTGAACCCAATAATCTTAATCTAGGTAGAGCTTTATATCTTAAAAACGAAGCGTCTCCGGACATATGTTTATATGAACTTTTTACTTGAAAAATTACAAGGATTAATTCCTTAAAATTAAAATAATCACTTATGATACACCCTGTATATATGAATACTGTTATTTCTCTTCTTTTATTTAAGGTGGTTAAAGAAAACCGTCCATGGAAAGGAGGAATGGTCGCATTAAATTGCTTCGGATTTGGAGGCGCCAATGCTCACGTAGTGTTAAAATCAAATGAAAAATCCAAAGCGAAGCCGTGTAGGAAAAGTCATCGTTTGGTAACTGTATCTGGCAGGACAGAGGAAGCTGTGAATTATTACTTGGATAGTATAGAAAAGGACCAGGATGATCGTGAATTTTTGGCTTTAATCGACGACATACATAGAGTTGATGTTGAGGGGCATCCCTATAGAGGGTAAGTTAAGTAAAATGTTTTTTTTTAACCCTTAACTACTACCCACCCAATACTGTTGCGCTATGACTCTCCACGGGTCAATATGACCCATAAATAGAAATTAAAAAAATAAAATGAAAACATATACATACAAACTTTTATTTATTTATTGTAAATACAAATATGTTTTTAGAAGTATAGAAGATACAAAAAAGATGTCAAAAACATTTAGGGCACATGTTCTTGGCACATTGTTGACAGACTGGTATTTTGCATAAACTACAAAATGTGCTTGTTTTTCTATCCGTTTTGGGTGGACAGAATGCACACCTTTTCCTTTTGGATGCTGGCTGATGTTGTGGAATGACCCTTTCAGCTTCCTTGACAATCCCAAGTATATCGGCTGTCAAATCCCTTAGTTTGCGAGGTATTTTGTTGTTACAGATTCGCATCTTCATATGAGGTCCACATAAATTGCGTCCAAGTCTTTTCAGGAAGTTTAGTCGTGTAATTTCATTACCATGTGCAAATTGATACAAGACTCTACCGTTAACTCCAGATACGTTTAACATCGACGAGTTCTACGAGATGTAGAGTAGTTGGCACATTTTTGGTCTAGGGAATCTACACCGGCTTTTGTTTCATTATAGAATAAAACTATCTCGGGTTTTTTAGAGTTCTCTTCTACAAAGTTGTTATGATGTAGAGTGGATAACAATATTACCGACTTATTTTTTTTGGTACATGAGATACGATGGTGTGAGTTGACGTAAATCCAAAAATCGATGAATCAACTTCACGATGTTTTGATGGTAAAAATTCGGGAGGAATAAATCTCTTATTTTTTTCACTGTGCCAACATAAGTTAGTTTGCGTTGTAAAAGTTCATTGCTCAATTCCATAGATGAATACCAGTTGTCTCCTGTTATGTTTCTTCCAGTACCACTAATAGGTTCGATTAGGCGAAGTACGGTTTCGGTTGGTACTGAAAATTTACTTGAAGATGTTTTATTTTGTTTTCCACAATATATTTCAGAGTTGATCATGTAATGTGTCTTTGTATCTGCTAAAATCTGCACTTTTATGCCGTACTTCGCAGGTTTATTCGGGATGATCGACCTCGGAAGGGTACTAACATTTCATCTACTGTTAGATTTTCTCCCGGCGTATAACATCGTTTGCAGTTTTCAACAAATTCATGATATATAGATGAAATCGCCGCCAGCTTTTCTTCTTTTATTCTGTCTCTTCGACTATCTTGGTCATCAAACCTAAGACAACAAAGCAAAAAGGAGAAACGCGCTAAAGACATAGTACAGCGGAATATGTCTCTCCCTGTTCCATCAGTGGCCCAAAGAGATTGCAGATCTTCATGCCCCGATTTAAAACAACCCTGCAAATATAATAGTCCAAAAAATGCCTCCAATTCGACTTTGTTGGTTTCATGAATAAAAGTAGGAGAATACAACGATCTACTATTTCTTCGTTTTTTAAATTTTTTATATCGGCTGCACATGTCTCTTATTTTTGTGTTTGTATGTGTAACTATTTGTTCTATAATAGAATCAGTTATTATTAGCCTCCAAGATTCTAACGCTGATGCTGGAGGATTCTGACGAACTGAACCTTTTAATGCTGGAAGAACTTTCAAAATGTTTTCAGCTTTCTTTGCCTCTCATCACTGGTGCTATTTTGGACCACTTAGTTCTTTCCTTGCCATACAACGCTGATCTTTTTTCTGCCAATAATTGAGCTAATGGGATTCCTCGCTTTCATCAGATGAATTTTCTGCAGAATTATCACTAGAATTGTTGTCAATTTCACTCTCTGATTCATGATCACTAAACACTTCAACGACATTCTCTTCACTGTCGCTTTCGTCAGCCTTGGAAAAATTTGACTGCATGCATTCAGTTTATCTTCTCTGTCAGTTTGGATGTCACTTGATGTAGAAGCTTCAGTAGAATTCTTATCGACGATTTTATTGTCGACATCTAACTCGAGATCTTCCCAAAAGTCCTCACATGCTACTATTTGTTCTAGCTCAGCTACAGATAGCGGATTAGCCATACTCTAAAAAAACAATCCTATTGATATTTATAACACACACTCGCAAAGAAAACAAACAGCCATAATCGGTTATAAAACAAAATCCGTTCAAAAACAATCACTTACCTTACTACTATCCACGGGTCAATTTGACCCACGTGCTTCGAAAAACTGCCACAACATACACGAATGCACTTGTCTACAATACTGTTCATATAAACCGCCTGCAACTTGAAAATAGCTAGACGCGCGCTCTCCCCACTCTCTTTGGTAATGTGATCTGTTTAACGTGAGAAGCTCTATGGGTCAGTTTGACCCGAGGGTAGCGGTTAAGGGTTAAATCTTTGTGAAAGCCCACGAAAGATTGTGCCTAAATACCAGGGCAGAGACAAGAATAAGACGCGTTACTGGTCCTAGAAATTTGTCCATTACGTTTTATCTCTCTCTGGTTTAACGCAAGTTCCTATAACTATGTCTCTGTCATTTATCATGGGAGGTAATCGCAGAGGGTGCAATCATCGCCTTTTCATGGTTGCCAAGTTGTTTACAATTTCTGCATGAAAAGTTTAATGTCTTTCTTTGGCTAAAACCTGATTATACTATATATCAAGAATCAAATATTTTTAACTTGACAACGCTGCCACAGGCAGTCCCGCCGAAATGTTATTCGATATTTGTGTTTGACATTTTTAATGGTCGATTTTTTCAGTTTGTTTACATTTTTTGTGATTTATTGTGTGTTTCGTGGTGTTTTACCTTTAATTGGACTTTGAATATTGACTTTTATTAGTGGACAGATAATTTAAGGTAATATTGACATGGTTATCTGTAAATAAAAATCTTTATGAAAACCAAATAAATGACATTTTTAATTAACCTAAACTAAACCTCAATATTTTATAATAATGGGAAACAAAAACAAGTACCTAATATTAAGGGCAAAATGGCATAGCTATATATAATTTGGCGGGCAAACGATAAAGTCGACTCACAAGCCATCTGCGTTTACCTTCCTTAAAGACAGACAAGGAAGGCCCAGCAGCTATCTCTCTCTCGGATAATTTATTTACATTTAGTTGCTTGTCTCTCTTGTCTCTAACCAGGGTCCTTATTCTTAAAGCTGGGGAACAGCGTTCTCATGAAAAGTGGGCGGAGTTCTCTCGAAATGCTTAAATAGGTATTCTTCAACGCAAACGACTGTTCCCATCACGCGACTGTAAAGCGGCCCACAGACGATCAATATTATTGCGCCAAATTTCATATTCTACAATATTATTGACTGTTTGTGGTTTATTCTGAGAGCTTGTACAATATATTGTGTTAATCAAAAACAATTTGATTTTATTGTGCAATAGTGATTTTTTACATCGTGTGTGGGTAATATTGCACAATTATTTCAGTTTTCAAATACGAAAGAGAATTTGTTTTACAAAAACAATTATACAAATATGGGTTTAAAAGCAATGAGAAGGTTTTTTTATTTTTCTAACATGTTTCAAGCAGCTACTTTTTTCTTATCCATGTTTTAACCAGTTATGGTTAGTGACATATCTTCATCCGAAATAAAGGCAAATTAAAAAAATGTTTCCCGTAAAATTGACGAATGTCGCTTAAAATATTTTGTAAAAACGCATCGATATATCCTATTCTGAAATAATAAATTTAATAATCTTATGGATACTGGGTTCATTTATCAGGAATTTTATTTTTATTAAATTTTGCGTATATCCTCACTCTAACTGATCGGGCCGACTGCTCGTCCGCGACTGCTATCAATTTCTGATGGTAATCGTATTAGCAAAGCAGTATGCAGAGACTCGCTTGTCTATGTATTGCAGGGGCCATGAAATCAGCCCCTACTGCAGCACTGGAAGTGCTGCTCAATCTACCGCCACTTCACATCTACATACAGGGTGAAGTGAAAGCGGTCTAATACCGTCTCAAACAAGGCCAGAGTCCTATCATAAGACAGGAAAGGGCCATACAATGGAGATTCAAGGAGGACCAAGAAGTCAACTCAGTGTGTGAGATGCCTTCAGACAAAATGGTACCAAGCTACTGGCTAAACAAAGGTTTTCAAACTTTAATACCAGACAGAAAGGACTGGGTGGCAGGGCCTCCCATTAAAGCCGACCTAATCTGGTATACAGACGGCTCCAAAACAGACCAAGGAGTTGGAGCAGGTATATATGGGGACAAACCAAGGACGAAAATAAACTTGGGTCTCGGACAACACCCTACTGTGTTCCAGGCCGAAATTGTAGCCATAGAACAATGTGCTAGGGAAATCATCAGAAGGAGCTATGAGGATAAAACCATAGTAATCTATTCGGACAGCCAGGCAGCCATCAGGGCACTCAGTTCATGCAAAATCAGCTCCAAGCTGGTGCGGGACTGCGTAATTGCCCTGGAAGAGGTGGGTGCGTCCAACAAGCTAACCATTGCCTGGGTACCAGGACACGAAGGCCACGAAGGCAATGAAGAAGCTGATAAATTGGCAAAGGAGGGGCTGGCAGGACAATGGTAGGTCCCGAGCCCTACTGTGGTATTCCATCATGCCAGGTAAGGTCATCCATTAGATCATGGATTATGAGGGAATCACAAGACTGGTGGATGAGAACACCAGGACAGCGTCAGGCGAAAGTGTTCATCAAGGCTTACTCGCCAGAATTTACAAAGACCTTCTGAATTATAACCGGAAGGCAGTAAGAATAATAGTGGGTCAACTGACAGGTCATTGCAGAC
Source organism: Listronotus bonariensis (assembly GCA_014170235.1). Classification (NCBI taxonomy): domain Eukaryota; kingdom Metazoa; phylum Arthropoda; class Insecta; order Coleoptera; family Curculionidae; genus Listronotus; species Listronotus bonariensis. Next base: position 21,088 of record JACEGR010009612.1, read on the forward strand.
TGAATAAACACCTGGAAACTATGGGCCTGGCAGAAGAAAACCTATGTAGGTTCTGCCAGGAGGAGGAAGAAACCGCAGAACACGTATGGTGCTACTGCGAAGCCCTTTGTCGTCTGCGGTTTGCAAGGCTGGGTGAAGAAAAACCTAAAGCGGCAAGATATACCAAGGGGCCAGTTTCAAGCTTGTGGAGTCTGATTAAACAGACCGGCTTGGATAGCGTGCTCTAACCTATGGACGGAGGACACACAATAAACCTGAGCAGGTTGCAGTGTTAGAGGATATGCAATCCACCTCCTAATCTAATCTAATCTAATCTAGCAAAGCGACATCGTACTATTTTCGCCATCTGTTGGTCGCGGTAGGTACTAAAAATTTTTAGGGTACGCTGAAATCTCACTGATGGGGTTCTATGGATTGGTATTCTTTGACGCGACTTACATTTTTGACTACAATCTTTTTTATGTAGAATTCGCAAATCGTGGATCTAAAAAAGTGTTACCAACTTACATTCTTAGAATTAAATTCACAAAGAGGCTTTCTTTGTAAAAATATAAATTGACGTCTAACAAAGCTGTTTACATGTATTCGGTATTTGAACATTGACCTATTTTTCCTATCAAATTTTCTTTGAAAATTTTTCATTTAATTATTTGAGTGATTGATACCCAGCAATAATATGTATAATATATATATAACATAGAATTCAAATCCAAACCTAACACAAAGTGGAATAATAGTTTAATGTTTAAAGCTCTGGTTTAGAACTCTTATTACAAATATTTTTAGATACACTATACTGGGTGACCAGCCTGTAAGAGAGATAAACAGAAAAAGTAGGGAAACACGTCCCATATGGTTTATATACTAGCGGCATGGGCAGTCAATGGACTGGTATGGGCAAAGATCTTATGAAAATTGATATATTTAGAAATACTTTTAGAAGATGCGCTAATGCTCTTAAACCTTACAATATTGATATAGAGCAGGTGGTTCTAAGTGATGATCCTACAGTTTTTGATGATATTACCAACTGTTTTGCGGCGATAACTGTCACTGAAATTGCTCTAACTGATGTTCTTAAGGCTCTGGGTATTGAAGCCGATGGATTTGCCGGACACTCACTTGGTGAAGTAGGTAAGTATAGTAGGGTGGGTCAAAGAAATCGACTATTTATATTTTGACTGCCAACTTTTTTTTATCTTTGGACAAACCACGAAGGCTAAAAGCCTAAATACTAACGTACTGTGAATGTCTTAAGCGAGGTAAGACGGAGTTTGTTGACACGGGACTTAAATACCTTAAGATTTGAAGGAGAAGGAAAGACCTCCGCGGGCAGCAGGTTTCACATTTTAGGAACTCTGGGGTTAAAAGAACAAACAAAGTGGGAAGTTCGGGGCCTGTCCAGTTGGACTGTATAGGGATGCATACGCGCGGCATTACGAGTTTCTCTGTTGGGAATCGTGAGTGGAGGAACTATGCTGGACAATTCTTCAGAGCAAAAGCCATGGAAGTACCTATAAAAAAGTGATAAATCCCCCACAGCTCGACGATGGGCAAGAGAGGAGGCCTTTCTGTAAGTGAAGGATCTTTAATGAGACGAATAGCTCTTCTTTGAATAGAATCAAGAATGTTTAGGGTTTTGGGGGACGCCATGCCACAGATATGAGAACAATATTCCAAAGAAGGTCGGATTTGGGACACATATAAAGTGTATAAATTAGAGGCGGAAAAATACTTTTGGCTCGAAAGAGAAATCCAAGCTTTTTGAAGCTGCTGTGGCTATAGATACAATGTGTTTATGCCAGTTAAGGTTACTTTCAAATGTGACGCCCACAAGATTGAAGGTGTCTTTGCTCTGTAAAACTTGGCCGCTCATAAGTAGAGGATGAGTATTTGATGACTTCTTTCGCGACAAGGAACATGATTGTGTTTTAGATGCATTAAAATGGACGAGATTTTGGCGCCCCAATCCAATATTAAATTAAGATCCTGCGAAAGAGATATCTGCATCGCTCTGCGTTTGTTTTCCAAATCAGGTTTAATGATTGGTTTAAGAACCTGAAAACTGGAGTGAAGGGTACTATCGTCGGCAAAACTATGAATGGAATTAGTTGTGGACGAGAGAAGGTCGTTAATGTGAAGAAGAAACAATGTTGGTGCCAGAACTGAGCCTTGAGGCACTTCAGCATTTACTTGGTGAAAGCTTAAAGAATGGCCGTCCACAATAACTGATATACGTCGATCAGATAGATAACTAGAGAGCCAAGTACAGAGTTTTAGAAACTCTTAAAAAATTGGTTTTGGGCACCTCCAAAGAATTATTTAAAAGAAAAATCCGCCTTATTACAGTAGTTTGGCATTTTTTCTCGGTCTCATTATAAAAAGTCATCTCACCATTTGTTAATCATAGAGCAAAATTCTAAAAGAGTTTTTGGTAATAAATTGAACTTTCTACAAAAAGGTATGATATACTTTTTTGATAAATTTAACCTTTAAAAAATCATGGTCAAAGATTAAAGAAATTTAGGAGAAATACCTTTTTTGTTTTATGTTTTGTAAGCTACTAAGAAATAATTAATATCAAATGAGTTTCTACTATACAGGGTGATTCAAAAATCGATCACGAAACTTAAGGGGGTGATTCTACTTCGACCAAAATAAGGGTAGAGCTTCATATATATTTTTTTCAAAATGTCATTTGTTTTTCGAGTTACAAGCCGTCAAAGTTCAATTTTTATTTTGGTTTTTTCGCTATATGGCATTTATTTTTTAACCAATCCAGTTGATATTTGGCACACAAATCGGAGCTTTGCAGATTCTAAAATTTTAGACAAAAGTACTATTTTAAATTCCGCCAGAGGGCACTTTATCTAAAACTTGAAATTTATTTACATCATAACTTTTTTATTTTGACACGATATCGCTAAAGCTGGGGCGCCATTATATAGACAATCAAAAACTTAAAAAGTAAGGTACTCTTTATTAAAGTCAATAAACCTCAGCGTTTAGGCACCATAATAGTTTTCATCAATTTCAATCAAATTACCTACATACATACAGGGTGTCCAGTAACTCAACCGACAAACTTTACAGGGCGATTCTACAACAGAAAATAAGAAAAAAACTGTATTTAAACATATGTCCTAAACGTCTTAGTTTTTGAACTACGGTGTGTTAAATATTTAAAAAAAACTTTTTTTTTAATTTTAACACCTCGTAGTTTAAAAACTAAGATGTTTAGGACATATGTTTATATACAGTTTTTTTCCTTATTTTTTGTTGTAGAAATGTTTTGGTTATGCTTGTCGGTTGAGTCACTGGACACCCTGTATGTATGTAGGTAATTTGATTGAAATTGATGAAAACTTTGATGTTCATTGGTGCCTAAACGGTGAGGTTAATCGACTTTAATAAAGAGTACCTTATTTTTAAGTTTTTGATTGTCATATAATATAGCGCCCCAGCTTTGCTATATCAGTGTCATTTAAATAAAAGTACTTTTGTCTTAAATTTTAGAATCTGCAAAGCTCGATTTGTAAGTGCCAAATCTTAACTGGAGTGGTTAAAAAATAAACGCACATATGGCGAAAATACCAAAATTAAAAAAACTTCGACGGCTTGTAACTCGAGATATAAATGGCATTATAAAAAATTCATGAAGCTATACCCCCGAAAAAACCAAAATTGAACTTTGACGGCTTGTAACTCAAAAACGAATGACATTTTTGGTTAACCAGTCAGTGGCGTACCATTTTTTTGTTAGAAATATTCCTTCAGTTGCCGCTATATATATATATATATATATATATATATATATATATATATATATATTATATATTTATATATATATTTGTATATATATATATATATATATATATATATATATATATATATATATATATATATATATATATAGTTTATCACTCTGTATCTTTGTTTTCATATATTTAATAGGAAATTTTCTGATCAGTATTTTATACTTATATTTTGAAAAGATATAGAGTATAAAAAACATTTTTTGTTTAT
>JACEGR010009613.1:0-25109 GCA_014170235.1 Listronotus bonariensis
TTAATAACACGTAAACAAAAAGGCGCTTATGTACAGTGGAATAGGGGCCCAGGTATGGTCAATTATTTTAAAACCGATTCAACCACAACTCGTCAAAATTAATTCAGGGAAGTGACTGGATATTTTAAATTAGGGAATTGAATTTGCGATTTTTTATAATTAAATTTCCATATTTCCTTTCTCTTACTTTTTTTTAAGAATGGTGCAATGATCCTGGATGGATAGAGTCCAAAAAAAGAAATTTTATTTAAAAATAAACTATATATAATAAATTACATAAATTCCATTACAAATAATTTTTTTAATATCTATACAACTAAGACGCAAATATATGGTTTGGCCACCTTCGCCAGAGTAATTTTCTTTAGGCGGTCTAGCCCGATTACGCATATTTTTGCATTTTTTTATTTTATTATATTAGGCAAGGGCAAAATAGTTCTTTGTAGTATATAAAAAGTTTAATTTACTACACAACCAAGTCGCAAATTATGGAAAGTGGCACTTCGTCGAACAAACTTTCTCTGGGCGGTCTAGCCCGATTATGCATTTTTTTGTTTTTTTTTATATTATATTAAGCAAGGAAAAAATAGTTCTTTATAGAATATAAAAGGTATTTTTTTAATGTTTATTAAACCTTGTTTCTTACGACTTCTTAGGGCTCAATAGCATATCGTAAAAAAGCATTTTATTTTGAATATTTTAAACTTTTTCACAGAACACATAATTAATTCATGATGTCATAAATCGATATTTCTTCTTAGTATAATGGATATTTAGGAAATATTTTATTACATAATTTTTGGCTAAAAATCTTACGCGAAATGCCACCTATGTTGTACCAAATAAATCGTTATAAAATATTTTTTAGACTATGCTATCAAACCACCCTCGTTTCATTTAAGAAAAGGGAATTCTGATCAGAAATAGGATTTTCCAAACTTTGACTCCGCCTTGAGAAGACGTTAAAACAAAAGGCAAATAATTTTATTTTTCCCACGGCTACTTGGACCTTAAATAAACCGTTTTAGAATTATTATGAGTCTTGATTTAAATTTAAAAAAAAAAAAATTTCACATCAGAAGTGTTAAAAAATTACATGTGGTATGTGGTTGTATTCAGAATTTTATATTCTCACGAAATAAGGTCTATCGGTGGTGTCTGTTAAAATAAAAAAAATAAACAGGAATTTCTGATTGAACCAAAAGTAATAAAAAGAAGTAAATATAGAAAAATAAAATTTGGCATATTGTTTTTTGAGATAATTGGGGATTGGTTGATATATCGTTGTCTATATCAAGTGGCGTATCTCACTCTCGGAAAGGAACTACCTGTGAGAAACCCGGAAATATGCCGTTAGATATGTTAATCACATTTTCAACCAAACAACAATTAAAATTTACAAAAACAGAAATACTGCAAAAAAATTAAACACATAATGTAAACTAATAAAATGCTAAAAAATACAGTCTGTCTACATAAGTTATCGACATATCTATCGTGCAAAGGCAAATGAGTCTATTTGCAAAAGTTTTGAAAAATTGACATTTTATGTTTTATGTTTGCCAAACAGAAACTAATAGTGTAAGAGCCCGTGACCGACAGACCTTCGTTATTTTGTTAAAGCTAAAAGTTTGTTAGTGCGTGCTCCCAACTAGGTAGAAGCATTAGTAGACAATGAAGTTTGACTTATAGTGGCTTTGGCAGGAACTAGGTACCAAAGATTTCTATTATAAAATACAAAAAAAACTTTCTATTATTTTTATTAAAGATAAAGTTATTAAAATTGCACCAGGATCTAACTTAAACTAATATTTTCCTAACATTTTCAGCAGGCTCCTCAGAGTTTTGTGCAGAACCACCATTAAATTATTATCTGCATATTGTATTATTTTTAAATAATACTATATGCTATTAAAAAGTCAACTTTATTATTAAAAAAAGATTTTAATTAATAAATTTTAAAATGCTTTTTTGTATTTTATTTCTACTCTTTTACTAACAATTATTTAATCAAATATTAAATATTATTGTTGTTTATTTTTCTTAAGTATTACTGTGCATTTCCTGCTATAAATCCATAAAGTTCTTTAGAAATTAATTATTAAATTTATTTTGTAACTCCAAAGGGTAACTTTGTCAAACAACTAAATTATAATGTGCAAGAGCACTTCGATTGCCAAAATTATATTACTTTAGTTTGCTTTAATATAATGATATTATTATTTTCTATCCAACTAAGTTAAATGAAACTTTGTTAGCTGATAACAATGACCTTTTACGCCGTTTTGGATTATGTCCAAAATTCAAATTTGTGGTTTACAATTTGATATTAGAGGATTTTCTTGAGTAATTTGAATTTCGTAATACCCCAGGCCATTACCTTAATTTACACAAGATGGACAGTTCAACTCTCCACTTTACATTATCATATGCAAACTGTATACTAAGCCTAGTTTAGGGTTTCAACCTCGGTCTTTTAGTAATCCACGGCTGATTAACAAGAAAGAGTTAGGGGTTTAGATTTCATCCATAAATTAGATGGGCTTAGATCACTTTACGAGGTCTTTGGTCTCATTTAATCTTTATTAAATGTGTGTATTATGTATGAAATTTTACTACAGAGATTAATTTTGTTTGTTATTTCAATCGCAGGTATAAATAACGTCCAAACTTTCATTCCATTTACTTTGTATAATATGGTAATAAATAACTCTACAAACAAATATACACGGTGTTACAGAATGTAGTTGGGAAAATTTTAGAGTAGATTTCACATTAGAAAATATAAAGTTTAAATAAACATGGGTTCAAATATTTATTCTTTACCAGATACAAGGTGTTAAACTAAAAAAAGTTTTTTTGTTAATATTTTAAATATCCCTTATCCGATATCAAATAAATTTAGCAGCGTTATTTGTAGACTTAAAACTCCTATTTTAATGTAACTTCCAGTGGCGTCTCAAGTGGTACGTAAACAAATATTTTAGACAAACAAATGTACGCCACTGACTTTTGTGCAAGTTTTATATTTTATTAGGCAAGCATGAGTTAATATATTTTTGGGACATCTAAACATTTTTTTATATTTTGGTTAATTTTTGAGAAAAAATAGATTTCGCTTAATTATATATCCTTGGCTATCCCAAAAAACCTGACAAAAAATTAAAAAGCACTTAATTAATAAAGATTCTTAAATTTAAATGTTAATGTTAATAAATATAGTGTTTGTGTGTAATTTTAAACATATATATTTATAACAATATTCAAAATATCTGTGAAAAATATAACCCTCATCTTTCTTGTGTGGTTTAGTAGTACGCAATTAAGTGGATTTTAGTTTTTCTAGGAAATTAAGCAAGATACAAAAAGGTCAATGCTAAAAAGTCGCATTTTTACTTGCCTAAACCAAATAAAATATAAAATTTGCACACAAGTCAGTGTCGTCCATTTTTTTGTAAGAAACAGTAGTTAATGTTCTTTTGGGACACCACTGAACTGAATAAATTTAATTAAGTTAGAGCTAGATTAACTTTTCAATGTACCAATAACACTACCAAATTAATAAAATCGGATAAGGGATATTTACGATATTGACAAAAAAACGTGTTTTTTGTTGTAAAGTTAAACACCCTGTATTAAGGTCAGTCGGGTGATGGAGTGGTAAGTAAGGTCGCTGGATCGTTGGGCGCACAACCGACGTGACAGTGTTCGAATCCTGGTGCGGCCAAAAATTTATTTTAAAGTTTTGCCAGAAATTTAGTAGCTAGCCCAACAACAGACGGACAAAATGCAAAATGTATCTACGCCAAAAGCCAGCAAGGACTAAGGCGCCGGTATACACTTTGCCGTGACCTTCGCATGCGTAGACATGCGTACCCTACCCAGTTGGAAGGTTCGGATATCCCCCTGGGTACGGACGTGGTCTTAAGTTATCGTTAATAGGACCGTGGTTTATAACCCACGTTAAGCTGTAGGTCTCTTCTGGATGACATCACCAGACGTAAAAACAAAAAGCCGAACGGCTTCAGTGCATGGGCTATTCCAAGCTCTATCAGGAAAATCACGCATTTCCCAATCCATGTTCGTTTGGACTTATTTGTATTAGTAAAATCTTGCCCTAAATTTTTTAACAACATATGGTAACATCTTCTAGAAAAACGCAAGTTTGATAAAATTATCCAATACATGATATTTATTATTCAGGGCGTTAATTCGGAACTAAACTGAATAAATAATGAGAATACTGGATGTTCAAAAATGATTTTTAGAAGTGGAATGTTTTTTATTATTTGGTTTTCCTTTTAAATAAAACTTAATATAAGGAAAATATTAATTAAAATATATCTTTTAAAAATAAACTTTTGAGGGGGTCATTCCAAAACGCGTCTTATCCACTTTTAAGCAAAGCCGAGTTAGTGATGTAAACTTATTCTTTATATTATCCGGGACATATCTGTATTTAATTTTATATACTGTTTATAACTTAGTTTTCATTTTAAAATGGCAAAAGATGTATGACATAGAAATAACTTTAAGAGGGTAGTTAAAATATTAAAAATATGGTTCTTTTAATATTTCCAAAGGAGCTCCGCTAAACCTCATAAGATTTAAAATGTTTAAACTTTAAAAAGTTTATTTTAAATCACAGTAAAAGGATAAGCATAAATGCAAAAAATCGTTAAAAATATAGAAGTTAATGACAACCCAAATGGATAACCTCCTCTGAAAGACGATGAAGTTTCTTGTTCTGTGGAATTCAACGATAAGAGATTATTGTATTGATTTAAAAATATTTTATTTTTCTTATTTATATTCAACGTCTGTTTTTTTGTCTTAATTTTTAAAATATATTTGGTTTAATTGTCATTATTTTTTGCTAATAAAATATTTCCCTAAAGTGTCTTTCAAAAATTTACCTTATTCATTTAGTTGTTCCACACTTATTGCTCTTCAAAACTAAATTTTAAAATTTTAGTTAAACAAAGACCTTTTAATTTGCAAAATTATATTTTTCTATACTATAGTACAGTACACCTAAAAAAACTATACATAAAAATTCTATTTGAAACAAACAGTTTTGACCCATTTCGAACATTTTTAAGACTGAGTAAAGTCGGTATATACATATTTTTGCGTTGTCTCAAAGGTACTTCTTGTTAAAAGATGTGTTTAAAAATATGTTTTGTTGGCAAATTTGCAATCTACTGATAACAAAGAAGTGTTTTGTATTATAAACGGTTGTTTTTGTAATGGTACTAACTATATTTTTACCAAAAAATGCTTCTGCATATTTCAATTTTAGTTAAAATAAGTATTTAGATACTATTAGAAAATGTCACATAATAGATTGAGGGTACATGGTTATACTGAATCCGATTCAACGGATCGGATAAAACTTAATCCGACAAAACATTACGAAATATCCATTTCAGATTAAGTAAGGAATTGGATTGAGGGTACATGGTTGGTATTTAAAAAATGTTAACATTATAAATTATTTTGAACACAGTTAGTTTTATTAAATTTTTCTGTCCAATTTTAAACAAAAAGGCCACTTCTACACAATTATCTTAGAAAAACTTAATAGCTTCTAAGATATTTTATAATGTGTCCTAGAATAGGTAATACAAGAAGGCTAATAAAAAAAAAAGAAGTTAGGGACTTCGTTTTTAGAAAACTAACGACAAGAATTAAAACTAAGAATTGGGTCGTTCCCCAGTGACTGGTGGGACATTTGAGTCTGGAATTTAACTAAATATAAACCATAATATTGTGAATTAAACCCTTAAAATTCCCAAAATTTTTACTTTTTTATACTAGGCGTTTACAATATTAAAATGCACCTTATAATTAACAACATTTCTAAAAACCTCGATTACTTTCTACGTTTCTCGAAATCACTTGACGGAGTGTGACTGGTGGGACATCGAAAAATCCTGTCTTACTGCGGCATACATAAAGTCAAATTTCAGTTCTGTCACTAAACCTTAAGAAAATATTTTCTTATCACTATAAAATTTATTCTTTATACAATTATTTTTATTAAGAATTAGACTAATTACGTACGCAGAAGCAATATATTTTTTTTTTTAATTGTGACAAGTGGGACAGGCATTTGTGACACGAAGGACAATTACGAAATGTGTACATAAAGTTGTTTGTTAAGAACACGCTTATATTATTTTTACCTTAGAAACATCATTGTCTTTATATTATATAACTATTAATTATTTGGAATAAATAGAAAAAGGGGTCGAGTGATACTTATTTTGTAGTTCTTTCGACCCTGATAGGTTTATGGTCTTTTTCGTTGATGCCAGTTTTTTAAAAATTTCAGACATTTTCCCATTTTGCGTGGAAATCCCAAAATACAAAATTTTAGTTAAATCAGTAATAACAGGGCAATCTAGAGAAATGAGTAAAAAGATAATTGATAAAAAAGTATTTTTATTTTTGAAAATAGAGAAAAATCAGATAAGAAAAAATGTTCTAGAGAATTGTTTCTTATGTCCAAATTTAAAGTAAGACTATTTTAGTTAGGTCACAAGTTTTATTTGTTTCACATGTATTTACGATTAGCGAATAAAATCTTTATACAGTGAGGACCTTAGGTCCGCTCCGCCCATCTAAAATCTGAACCGTTGAATATAACTTGTACGAAAGTCTAGGAGCAGGGCCTCCATTTTGTGACATATAAATGACAACTTTAAATGTCAATGTGACAGCTGAGTGCCATATTGGGGAAACATTAAATGGAAATAGAGATTTTGTGGCAAATCATTTTCCTAATGAGTACTTTAAAACCCTTGAATATAAAATCAAATAATTACACAAATACCCTATTTAGATGGTCATATTTCCGAAACTAATTACGTAAGAATAAGATTAAGTACCTTTAAAGATTATTTTAAGGGCATTATAAAATATAGGATGTTACAGTGTTACATGTATATTATGTGGCGCGACGTGTACAGCTTGGAATTAAAAACAAATCAACCTTTATAAAGCTATTGCCAATAACAATTTAAAGCTTCAAGCTATGGGTACTAAAACTTTATGAGTAATTAATATTACATAAATAATCCAAATGCAAGTTTATAGAGTTTTTGTAAAAAGTGGATATATATATTAGTATTAAACATACACATTTTTATGGGAAACCGTATATTTAAAAACTATAAAACTTAGCAAAAACATACACAGCAAATAAAAAATATAATTTCTTTATTCTGTCTCTTTAACAAAAATATACTATCTTTTGTTCATTACAGAGGTTTAGTTAACAATATTAAATTGTAACCATTTTAGATAAAAATTTACCTTTATAACTCTTTAGAACCTTCGCGATATGATCAACATGCACCGCGTCCAAAAGCATCCATATTTGTAAGGCATACTCCAAATGAGGTCGCACTAAGGCATCGTTTAATCTACATATGATGGAAATTTTAAAATTTTTGGCATTTGTAAGAAGTGGATGTTGAACTTTAGGTTGGACTGAAATAGAACTCCCAAGTCTTTAATTTAATTTTTGCGTTTTAGTGAGATAACCCGAGTTTTGTAATTACTTGGTATTGGTTTAGTTTTTCTTGTAAAAGTTACCACTGAGCATTTATTAAAGCCAAAAACATTATTTTAAAACAATGTAGTGATCCTGTCAATGTTAAGTCTAAAATCGATTTTTAAAATGTCGTGTCAATCCTTGGTTTACCCTCAGCGGCCCGATTTTCAACGATAAAAGAATGAAAAGCTTACCAAGAGAAAATACTTTGTTTTTTTTTAATTGCTTACCTTTGAATGTAATAAAAAGAAGCAAACAAAAAAAAACACCCTTTTCATCTGAAATTTCTACTCCCTAAGTCAAAAAGCTGGCCCCAAAGCTACTATTACACAAGAAACAAATGATAAGAAACTTCATAGGATTTCTTCTTATGTCCAAGAATGTTTTATAAATTAGGAGCTCCAAATCAAAACCCAGTTTCTGATAAAACACAGTTTTTAGAATCCCTTACTATTTTTACTGTGCATTTTTTATTAATTAATTTTTAAAAGTTTTTTTATCAAAGGATATTATATTTATACATTTAAAATACAATATATTTTGAATAATTACCTTTGTACCCATTCATCAAAAAATGCTCTTTGATTTGTAGCTCCTCAAATATCTTACATATTTTGAAACAGATTTGGTTAAAATGTGGTACAATTGTTTAGTTTAAAGTCATCAGGCTTATATTTATTTTACAAATCCTTAACTATATTTAAATTATTGGGTTCATTGACGTCTCAGCGGGCACCAGAGCTAATATTATTAAGCAAAAAGCACGGCACTGAGTTTTTGCATTTTTTATTTTTTTCCATAAGGCAATTAAAAATACAATTTTTGTAACAGAATAACCTAAATAAACGTATTATTAGATAAAACCACTGTACCAAATTTCAACCAAATCGAAAAACATGTGTCAATACTTTTGTTTTTAGGCGACATAAAGAATCACCCTTTAAAAATTTGTACCTTAGTTAGGAAATACCCTTTATACTAAATAGGGCTATGACATAAACCCGACTTTGGGCAGTTCTAGGTCAGGGATGCGGTAAAACGGTATATACCAGGGAAACATTTTTAAGACTGAGTAAAGTCGGTATATACATATTTTTGCGTTGTCTCAAAGGTACTTCTTGTTAAAAGATGTGTTTAAATAATGTTTTGTTGGCAAATTTGCAATCTACTATAACAAAGAAGTGTTTTGTATTTTAAACGGTTGTTTTTGTAATGGTACTAACTATATTTTTACCAAAAAATGCTTCTACATATTTCAATTTTAGTTAAAATAAGTATTTAGATACTATTAGAAAATGCCACATATTAGATTGAGGGTACATGGTTATACTGAATCCGATTCAACGGATCGGATAAAACTTAATCCGACAAAACATTACGAAATATTCGTTACAGATTAAGTAAGGAATTGGATTGAACCTTTTCAGGCGATTTAAATTGAGTTCAGTCGAATGTTATTTTGTACGTTATTCACGGTTTTGGAAAAGGTTTAAAAAATGTTAAGTTAAACAACTAGTGTAGAAATGAAATAGTGAAAAATAAAATAGCATGAATATTTGCTAAAATATTGTGATAGTGTTTCTTTAGGGGTTTGCGTTATTACTTTGTCTTTATTTTCTGGACTTAAATAAAATTATTTAAAAAAATACCAAAAAGTAAAGTTAGAAGTTTATTTTGATTTGTCTGCTCTTTTTCTCATTAAATATACTTTTCTTTGTCAAATTAAAAAGAATTTAGCACGGGATTATCTGCATTTGATAAATTCTAGGATGAAGGGCACAGTATTGGGTTCAATGCGATCCGTCCAATCGAGTTCAATTTTTACGATGTACCCTTAGTCATGGTCTTTTAAAGTTTTGGACGCTTTTTAATATCGTATTATTATCTGTTTTTATACTTATATAAAAAAAACTACGTAAAAAAAAGAACTGAACAATCGTTTTATTTTTATTAAAAGAGACGGGATTTACTTTTTATAAGGTTTTTATAAATGCTGCAATTTAGAGGTCAATTTATAAGATAAAAGTTATTTAACAAATCCGAACCCTTTTTTTGCTAGAATCGCTGTCTCGTCAACCCAATAAATAAGGAGCAATTCGTTCTTTGACATTTCGTTTTAGGGTCTCGTTTTTACTGGCAATTTATTATGATGGCATTAACGAAGATTTCTTAATAATTATCGTAAACAGAGAAACATACATTATTGTATAAATTAATTTTTTTACAAAAGAAAAATTTATGTGTATATTTACCTTTTTTTTAATTTCATTTTTAAAAATATTGGTCAAATAACTAAAAATTATGGGTTTGGATTCTGTTAAGAAAGCTATACCGGGTGTCAACAAATTTATTAGACAAGTCATAACTCCCAGAGTATTAGATATAATAAAATGAGATTTGGAATGGGTAAATGGTATTAACAGAGAAAAGTTTTCGCGTTTTTTTCTTTATTTCCAGTCCCTTTGGTTCAACCGGAAATGACTCCAGTTTTTAATTTTTAAATTGTACACCCTGTAAATTTTAACTTTTTGGATTCCTAAGAGAATTCTAAGCAAGAATGTAATATTTTAAAAAGTTTTTAAGCCCACTTGATTTTTTAGAGCCATTTTTATTATTGCATCTAGATGGCTATAATTGGGCGCAAATTAATTAAACCCTAAGTAATGTTAGAAAAATACAATCGCAAAGTTTTAGTGAATATAAAAAATATGAGTAAAACAATTTGGCAATTGACATTAGCTTAAGGTCAAGATTAAATCATCAGAATTTATCAAAAACGGACCACAATCATGATCTATCAAACTCCTAAACCGACCACACATTCGGATTCAGCGACCCCAAAAACATAAAGATATCATGTTCTAGTTCTTCGTACCTATATTTTTTTCGTATGACTGACCTTTAAATGACTCTGACCATGACCTGTTGAGGTCAAACTGACCTCAGATTCGAGTCCAGCGACACAAAAAACATAAAGATATCATGGTCTCTCTTTCGGAGCAGCAACTTTTTTGTGTGGCTGTGAATTTAAAATTAAATAATACAGTAATTTTTTTAAATGTCTTTCTCCTCCTTTTTGTTTGTTAAACAGATTATGTCAAAAATTAAATAATGCATAAATACTGTATTTTAGAGTGAAAGTGACAGATAAAAATAACTACGTTGCTGCTAAGCGCAATCTTGGGAACCCATCAATTAAATAGAAAGGGGGTCTTACGATACACCATTTTAAAGCTTCTAGAAAGTGCTTTATAACCCCAGAATATAAAGTCAATACATCCAATACAAAATAGCGGCAATTTAAAAATTACCCTAATACCGGACTTGGATGGCCATATTTCCGAAAGTTATAAAGTTGGATGTTTCTAATGTGGTACTTTAGCTGGAATATGTGTCTTAAATAAAATAAATTGTTGACATACCTATACGTATTTTTGACCATGAACAGTAATTAATTACATATTAATATTTTGTCACTCTAAAAGCTACAAAATTATTTAAAAATAATAAGAACCCAAATATTATTCCCTTTCTTTACTTTTAACCGTTAACCAAGTATATCAGCATGCCTTTAATATCTCAAAAACCAGCAATAAATGACGTATAGTCTGTAAAACGTGATATGATGTGAAAATGAATAAAGAATCAAATATTGGTAATATATACAGGGTGTTCCATTTAAAAAGCCTAATTGAAAATAAAAAAGTCTGTTTATGAGACTGTTTGTGTATTAACTAGTACTGTTAAAAAAATAGTGCATTCAAATAAACATTGTGTAAACCTGTTTTTTATCACCAGTAAAACTAAAAAAACAATGTTTAAAAAAATACTTATTTATTATTATCTATCTATATTGGTTTTGGAAATATGACCATCTCAAACTCGTATTTAGACAACTTTTAAGTACTGCTTTTTGTAGTAGGTAAAAGTATTGTCGTTAAATTTTATACTTTGGCCACTATAAATTAATAATGAATACCTAATAAATAACTCCGGTTACTGTAGTTTTAAACTAATCAAATACATTTTTTATTGTGGTAAGTAGGGTAACTTACTTTTTGAACCAATGAAATACACTCTTTCGTTCAGGTGTTTTTCCCAATTTATAGTGAACAGTGAGTATAGGCTTATAAAATATTTATCAGTTTTAAGATTATGTCCCATAATACCCATCTTTTGAAATATTTCTTTTTCCAAAAATTGTTTCCAACCATTTGGAAATTTTTGTCTGACAACTTTAATCTAAAATATAGTATTTAAGCATCAATTTCATATTCCAAAGGCATTATTGTCAAAGTTTAATTTTATTTGTAGTCGTATAGTTTCGAAATGATGAAGATGACGCCCTAAATCTAATAAAAATAGTTTTCCAAAGATGCATTTTTTTAATTTTTTTTCTGTAAGATTAAAAAATTAAAATACATTTACTGAATAAACGTTACTTAACAAACTAGACCCTTTTTTGCTTGAATGTCTATTTCGTTAACCTGATAAATAGGGGGTGATTCGTCCCATGACATTTTGCTTTCGATTGAGGTTGTTTCCGACAATTTATTTGTTACTTAAAATTGGTTATTTATATTGAATATAATAGTAAAAGAAATTTTAGTAATTTCTATAAGTAATATACGTAAAAGGGGCTTTATTATTTCCTATATTTAATGGACCCCTAACAATTAGAAAACCGCGAAGTGCTACCATTTGTAGTGGTGCATTTTTGAGAACGGAGTGAAAACAGCCCTTTTTAGTTTTTGGAGGTTAGGACAAAAACAACGCATTTTTTCCAGATAGGAGTCAACGAAAGAGTTAAAGGATTTTTTTTTATATATATAAAATACCGCTAATTGAATTAAAAAAAAAGAAAGTTATTTTTGTCAAAAATATGCTTAAAAATGAAGCAAAAAAAACACGAAATGCGTTTTTTTTACTTTGCCCTATACCTTTTTTCCATATGGGTTTAGGTATAGGCATTAGTTTTTTAAAAGAACCTTTACTTTTTCTTTACAAAATGCCGCTAAGTAAAAGTATTTAGTGTTTATATTGAGAAACAATTTTTGAAGTTTGTTACTCACACATTTTTTGGCAATTTTATTTTTTCGCAAACAATATTCTGTAAAACTTTTCTACGCAGTTTTGGATATGGGTAAAGATCTTTTCAGAGATGTTGACTGTTACGTCACGTGTCGTAAAATAAAAAGAAATAAAAATCTATATTTACCTGTTCGGTTTTTTGAAAAACAAATGAGAGAAAATACATACCCATAAGTTACCGGCTTACTGTGAGAAAGACGCGACGCTCCAATTTCACTTTTTGACGTGTTTTTAAAATGGCATACCTTGGTTACTACAGCGACGTTTTCCAAATTAACTGTCACGACTGCCTTTAATAGGGTTTATCAAATTAATATTTTTAATATTATTATTTTTGTCCAATTAAATAAAATGAAAAACAATAAAACTGGGTTTAAAACTAAAGACTAAATTAATAGGTAAGAACACACGATAACTTCAGAAATAAAAAGTTAGGATTGCATATGAAGAACGTTCACATTTGCGGAAAAGTGAACAGAAACGCACGGCCGTAGAAAATAGTTATTTTCCTAACAAGTGCGCAAAGTGATACTATTAGCAAGCGTTAGGAACAAAATTTTTTCTACGAGCGTCAGATAATACCAATATTAAAGCAATGATTATTTTTTAAATTATGTTTAATATAAAAGAACTACTACAACATATTTATAAATGTGAATTATTTGTTGATAACATTTACAACAAAAGAACAGTTATTAGCATATTTTAAATAATTGCAGAACCTGTAATTTCATTTAGCAGGTGGCTTATGGAAGCGCTTATTGTACGGCTTGATGACGGTTGACTTAACTCAGGAGGGGAGTTGTTCATGGTCAATATTTTATTCAACATATCCTTTTTTTGTTTTGTGGATTTATCAATCTAGCCTTCAAGTCGCTTGACACTGGTAATTCCTTCTCCAGAATCCGCTAACATAGTCGCAGACGATCGACGAAAACTATGCCAAGTGTACTCTTCTGGATATTTTAATTTTAGGTATGCAGCAATTTCTGAAGGCATTTTACCTATTGAATTTATTCCCACACATTGCGTACTGCATGCGCCTTGTCTATACTGGACAAAAAACGTCTGTGTCAGGTATGTGGTTTTCGCAAATTTGCATATTTACGGTACAATTGCAGATACAGTCCGTTATTTGTTTCATCGGACACTACAAAGATTCTAGAAGTGTTATTTTTACTGTCAGGAATTTTCTCCACTAACAAATTTTTATTATCCTGTATGTCATCAATCATTATTTTTGTAAGTTTATCTCTCCTACAAGCACCGGCTAATCCAAAAATTGTAGCAACTTTTATTAGAAGGTAAATAAATATTATTAGGTGGTCATTTCATGAATCTTCTTCTTTGCTGAAAATGTTTGATTTTTGTTGGCCGGTATCCCACGTTTTGGTGTTTAAGTTGTCATGTTAGCTTGAAATATAAACTTAAATCAAGGTTCCTTTTCACTTTGAGGGCACATTTTAACATAGAGTACTTACTCCATAAAGTATTAGTTATTAGTTATATGTTTTTTGCAAATCCGCAAAATAGGTCAAGAACACTTTTTCTTTAATACTTTTTGTCCCTAGTTTTCGAAATGACTATATTCATTCTCATATTTTGTTACGAGATTTTGCTGGTAATAAATTCAAAGTTACGGTATTTGCTGCATCCAGGATAGGATCTGGTATCTCGCTATCGGAACTACTCATTTTAAATAATTATTTTTGTCGGATTTTTATTTTATTAAAAAAGATTCTATGACGCCTTCTCCTTAAAAATGCTTGTTTGTATTGAATTTCATTTATACAATTGCTTGTTCATATGGAAACAAAAAAAATCTGACATGTGTTAACATCACCAAGATTACATATTGTGTCTTGACTTGTCATAATCATTTATAATTTTAATAATTAATTTATTTTTGTGTTTTTACTAAAATATTAAAAATTAAGAAGTAACAAACAAAAAAGAGAATAAACTAAAACTTGCAATGGCTTCGTATATTGCATGAAATAGCCTACAATTACTAAAATACATATAAATATTGCTTACCTGTAAGATTTTAGAGTGGGTTTACTTTTCCGCACGCCGTGCGGAACAGTGCAACTTTACGCACTTAAATTCGTGCGAAAAAGTGGACTTTTCCGCACGCTCGTAGGGTACGTTATCGACATTAAAAATGAAAACGGGCCATTCCATATTATTAAGTGATTTGTACCCCTTTTAAAATATTCTAAACACGTAAATTTTTATTTTGAGGGAATACATTTCCGTGTCAATATTTTTTTGCTTAAGGTTATTCCTTCTTCCTACACCACCCCATCTTAAAAGATCTTAAAAGCTTTTAAATTCCTTTTTATACTTTTTAGTTTTTTAAAATTGGTTTAAAACAGGGTGGGTCATAACTGTATGAACAGTTTCAATATCCAATAAAACAAACATTACAAAACTTACACATGTTTTATAAATATTAATTTAACCTACAAAAAATGTTAATTTTTATGACCTATATCGTCCAAGTGACGTCCCTTACGTTGCTGATATTCTTAATCCGGAGTTTCAGATTTTTAAAAACTTGGCGACAAGTTGCTCGTGGAAAGACGTTTTTCCCGCACAATGGTTTGTTTAGGCCCGCCGTAAATTGAACTTAGCCCACGCACAGCACACGCGCAGACCACGCGTACATAACTTTGTATAACATGTTTTTAAATGGAGTGGCGGGCCAAGCTGGTCCTAGGTGGTCGAATTATTTTTGTAGACCCTTGATTTTAGATAACCTCAATGAAAATAATCATTTTGCATAAGATCAAAAGGAGTTGTCGCGAAATTTTTGATAATATGCAACTATGCCTAAAAATTAATTCTGGTATATGTTACGAAAAAAGCGATATGGCGGAAAATTTGAAAAAACGAAGATTAATGAAATCACAAAAATTGGGGTAAGGTTACAAAATACCAAAAAAATTTCATGATTACAAAAATGCTTAAAATTTATTTGTTTAATTTAAAATATGACATGTTTTTTTTTGACAATTGCAGCAAATATTAAAAAAGAAAATAGGGTTTTGCCAGTACACCCCACTGGGTGTGGGTTGCAACACTTTGGAACGGTTTATTCCAAAAAATCTTTTAGAATTTAAGTAAACAAAAAGGATTTAAAAATAGTTAAATTTTTTAATCTCAGTCATGTTTTAGTCATAACGAGCTTTCAAAATTTGATAGAACTTTAAAATTTGTATTTAAAAAATATTATATAAACATGTGTCCTTAAAATTTTTCGTTCTCAAGATAAAGGGTGTTAAACTTTTAAAAAACTTAATAATTTTCAAAACATTTCTTTTGTAAAATTTGTTAAAGTAGATATAGGCGTTATTTAATTAAGTATTTGTTGTTGTTGTTACGTATTTGCTAATAAAAAGTTATAACACCTAATTTTTTAACAAAAAAATGCCCCAATGTTTCTTGTATGGTTCAGGAATAAGCAGTTTAGCGGGTTTTACTTTTTTTTCTAAAAACTAAGCAAGCTACGTAAAAATACTTAAAAACAAAAAGTTTATTTTTAGGTGTTTCATTTGTAAAACATAAAAGTTGCAAAAAAGTCAGTGGCACATATTTTTTTGTCCACTGGTGTCACAAATTAAAATTAGTTAAGGTCTAAATTAACTTTATATTTCAGCAAATACCACAGTCAAATTTAATTATAATCAGATAAGGCATATTTCAGATATGATTAGAAAACATTTTCTGACCTATGTTTATATGAACTTTTTTCATAAAATTAGCTCAGAAATACGCCCCTAAATTTTCTTACCGCAATGTATATTTGGAACTTGCGTGATTTTTAAATAATTGCTTTTTTATTTGATTTTGGTGTATAAAGTGTTTAAAAGTGTAGACGGTTGATACGAAAATTTTGTCTTTTGTTAAAACAAACTTACAGTAATTATTGTTGTTAGCCCTGATGGTAATGTTAACCAATCGAAACGTTGGTCATTTGATCTTAAAAAGTTGCCTATGTTGCACCCTTTTTAACATCAATAACTTGTGGACGTGATTTTTTGGACTTAATATACTGGCTGACAATGAAATGTAATCACCAAATGCCAATTCTACATATAATAGCACTGAGTATTACTTGCGGTTTAACCGAAAGTAATATAAACTTTGATATTTTAAATGGAACACATTGAATATTTTGTAGGATTTGTATTCTACTTGTCATTCCTGATATAAAACCTTAAATATATACATAACCTAACTTTTTGTTTTTAGAGAAAATGGCGCTTGAAAATGTTCAAACGACAGCACAATATGCAGTTTAATGGGAAAAAAAAATTTAAAATGCCTAAAATAGTTCTTTTTAAAGACTTTACTTTTGAAGATGTGCTGTAAAATTTTAATTTTTAAGTGTGATAACTGGTAATTTTAATAGAACACCCTATAAAATAAGGATTTAAATTATTTAAGTATTTTTAATATAAAACCTATCATATACCCATAACCCACCGTTATAACTTTTAGAAGAAACGGCTTTTGAAAAGGTCCAGACTACGACACAATATCCATGAAACTGTTGATTGTGAGGTCGTTCCGACCTTTTTAAATTCCGTTTTCTCTAAAACTTAGAAGATAGGTTGGGAAAATATTTAAGGTTTTATATCAGGAATAACCAATCAAATCCAAAAAAAAATACAGGAAATTCTATTTAAAATATCATAGTTTATATTACTTTCGCTTAAACCGAAAGTAATACATAGATGCTATTATATCTTAAATTGAGATCTAGTGATACACTTTAACATTCCTAAATTTGAAAACTATACGATTGCACTAAAGAAAATAAATTGCTGGACAGTAGATTTGTTGTCACCCGGAATACTATTTATTTAAAATCCATGTTTTTTTTGTGGCAGAATTTTGGACTTTAAATTTGGCAGGGTTTTTTTGCCTAACTTTTCTTTGACATTACAAAGCCTTTATGTGCTAAAGTTTTTGAATATTATTTTTAGGCAAAAAATGTCTCAGGAGCATTAAACATTTTTTGGCAAATATTTTAAGGACACTTTTAAAAGTACACACGAAAAATTCTTGATTTAAAAGATATTTTCGGTATAGCTTTTATTACTTTTAAAGTAAGTCTACGATGTATGAATATAAATTGACTTCAAATAAATAAATAAATAAATCAGTAAATAAATATTTGCTTTAGACTACATTTTTCTTGAAAAAGTAGAAATCGTGTTTGCCGATCAGACAACGAATTCAGTTATACTTAGGAAACGAACGCCATTTTTAAAATAAATATTGAATTTCTTCCATAAAAGATTTTTGTAACTTAATTTACATTTAGGTATTTTAATTTCTTTTAAACCTTTGATTTTTTACTTGGAATTTTTATAAATGGTAGATTATCAGTAGAACAAAAATAGTATGTATTTTTTTACCTATCAGGGACGGAATTTATAAAAAATTGTTTATTTTTTATAGTACAGGACTTGGTTATACAGGGTGTTACAAATTCGATTCATTAGCATAGCTATCTCGTTAATTATACAAGATAGAGAGTTGGTTCAATTAAGGCAAGGTTGCGCATCCTAATGCTAGATATTTGGGCGAAAAAAATTCAAAAATTCCGGTGACTTCCGAAAATATCCGAAAAAATCGAAAAATTCAATTATCCATTTTATTTTTAGGGCCCAGTTCGTGATTATTTTCAAAGCCCAATAGCACTTTCTTAGGATTTTTTATGCTTTTTAAGAAGCTATTTTAATTTTTTTCAATGCGGCATTTCGTTTTTAAAAAATGAAGCTAATGATGGTAGTCAGAGAAACAAAACGTCGTATCAGAATAATAGAATATATTTTTTTAAGTAAAAAAGTACCTTAATAAAGTGCAATTGGTTTTTAGGTATAATTGAATTTTTGCTTTTTCGAATATCTTCAGAAGTAACCGGAATTTTTCTAAATAAAAAATAAAAAAACCATACATCAAACAAAAAAATCAAGGGATCAAATTGCTACTAAACTCAACAGGGATTTAAAAAAAAGATTATATTTTATTAAAATGCAGCGCCGTACCATTTTTTTCTTAATTAATATTTTCCCTAAACCTCTCATGGACGACACTGGTACTTTTTTTTCGTGTATGCCAAAAAATATCTTCTGGTGCAAAAGCTGCGTTTTATAAATTTTTAAACATATCTAAATGGATATGAAAGTTATTATAGCTAAAAAAACAATATTTTTACAAAAAAGTTTAAAAACTATGACGTTTAAAATATATAAGTTTTTTTTATAATTTTCATTTTAAAATCACTCCTTAAAGTTTATCGGTTAAGTTACTGGACACCCTGTATAGCTGCCGCAGTCAGCCTTAAAAGTTTTAATCCCGCCAACCCGATCTTAGCCCAGGATTTTAAAAACCAACCATATAACATTGAATCCGTAATAAAAAAATCTATATGACAGTAAATACATCCCCTTAAGTTACTGGCTTACTGTGAGAAAGACGCGACGCTCGAATTTTACTTTTTAACTTGTTTTTAAAAATGGCATGCCTTGGTTACTATAGCGACGTTTTCCAAGACAACTGTCACGGCTTCCTTAATAGTATTTATAAAATTAATATTTTTGTCGGGGATTGTCCACTGACCAAAATCGTCAATAAACGCTATGTGTGCCGGGTGTATTGGCAAAAACCTATGTTTAAATTGTTTGCGATAAGTGGTAAAAACCAAAAAAAAATGTTTTATTCTGACTTCAACAAATAAAGTTTAGTTTAATAAAGCTAGTTTAGTGAATTAAATATTACATTTGTAGTTTTTTTAATATTTTTTTAATTTAGTTCACTTTCTTTTTAAACATGCTTTGAACTTTGCATTTGCAATTAAAATTTAATTTTAGGCATATTTTACTTCTAAAGTTTTTTATTATTTTGTGATCAAACCCCAATTTTCGTGATTTCATCTTAGTATTTTAAATTGCCCGCCATACCGCCACACCGTTGTTTACATGACGTGACAAATGAATTTTTAGATTTTTAAGGATGCAAATACAATAAAAAGGATCAATATGTTTCAATATATCTGCCGGTCACTGTGTAAACCTTTTTTTAAATTATAATTACGATAAATAAAGAAAGAATATATTATAATACAGGGGTTCCTAAACTTAGTTATTAATAGTGTAACGCCCTTAAACACTTGCAATTGTTTACGATGCCGTTACCTCAGATGGGAATTTCTTATTAAAAAAATTAAAGAGCGGAAAGAAGGTTATCATATAAATAGTCTTAGTTCTACCTTACTTTGGCGCTCATCCCACCCTATCATTAGGACAAGGACATCAATTTAAAATGGATTAATTTGCCTTATTAAAATGTTGAAGAGCAAAAAAACCTTATTACCTTTCTTTTTACCTTTATTTTTTGTTAAAATATCTTATTTTTATTGATTTTTCTTCTAAAATACCTTAACTCTTCTCTGCCCCATGAACACGTGATGCCCCTGGAAGGATATTACAACGCCCAGTGCGTCGCGACGCACAGTTTGGGAAGCCCTGTTATAATATATTGCTTACAAGCAATTACTAATTTTAAAACTATAAATATTTGTTGAATTACCCTTTCTTCTATTTAATGTATTTCTAAAAATATTTAAAGGGGTATTTTGGTCTAGAGGCAAGAATTTTGGGTAATTCTTGCCGAAAAAAATACTTTTTCCATTCCTTTTTTACAAGTTATGTCTTAACGTTGCAAAAATACAAAAACAAATAAAAAGAGAAAAAAGGTTAAAATTTAAGAAAATATTAGCCGATAAATTGAAGGGTGGTATCAAAAAATTGCCACGTGACCATGCCCACTAGTCTGGGCCAAAAAATCGACGGAAATATTGTTAAGGGTGACAAAAAAATATATTATTAAATTTTAAGCCCTTAATATTAATATTTATAGGTCCCTCTCCCTTAATTTAGATGTTTATTTGTACTTCCATTTTTGCGTCAAAGCTCCCTAACTATTAAGGTAAATAACTTTGTGTGCGCATATATCTTAAAAGCATTAAATTGCTTACAAAAAAACGTCCTATTAAAGATTTTCGCCGGACGGTTCTAAAGTTATCAAGCTTTAAACATTGACATATTTTTTAGATTTACCTTTTTTTATTTTGGAATTTTCTAACTAACAAAAAAATAAACACATAGAAAAAACAACATGGATTTTTAATGAGACTTTAATGCTTAACAAAAAAGATTTTTTAATGTTTAAATCGTTCTTTTAAAAGTTATTCCCAATTTAAGGTAAAAAAATTAATAACTGCTTTTTATTTTTAAACCAAGTTTTTTACTTATTAAAACAAATAAATGTTTATTTTTATTGTTACAATAAATGACAATATTTATAACTAAAATGGTAAAATTAAAAAATCTAAAATTTAAAAATTTTTTAAACGGCTATGACAATAAATTATACATTACAAATTAAGGTATTAAAACACGTTAAAAAACGTTAAGCACCAAAGAAAACTATCAAATAAGCAAAAAGGGACTTACATTAAAATTGATTTTCCGCTTTAAAAATATATTTAAAATATTTACAAGGGACCATTTTCTTTATAGATACAAAAACAGTGGACACAACATAAAGGGTAAAATAATTTAAACTAACTAAATTGCAACCGAGCTGCAACATATTGGATCTTTTATCAGAAAGGGTGAAGTTCATTTGATTGACAGAGGATTATGGGTCTTTTTTTTAAGTTAAGGTTTTGTTGGAGTTAGTTTAGTTAGATTGGTATGGGTTTAAAAATTTAAACAAAGACGGTATTATAATTAGACTCCAGAACAGTTCTGTAAAGAAAAAAAATAGATAAACCTAATTATTTACTTTGTTATCAAGGGATCTTGTCTATTATACTAAAGTAATAAGAATTTAAGTTACCTATGTCTATTCTTTTGTTAATAGATTTTTTTTCCTTCTTAATACAAATCATATCATCCAACAATCTTTTTTTTAATGTTTGTTTACTTAAGATAGAAACTTCCCCAAAATTAAACCTATGTGAAGTATCCAAAACGTGTCCCGCCAAGGCTGTCAAATTGCTTTTCCTTTTAACTGGATTAAGTACATTAATACAGTATCTTTTGTGTTCTAACAATCTAGTTTTAAAATATCGACCTGTTTGTCCAATTTAAACTTCTTGACATTCTAAACAGGGTATTTTGTATACTATATTTGATTCCATTTCAGTCGGAGTTGCAGTCCTGGTTTTTAAATCTTGAGCCTCTACCCATCAACTTGAACTATATTTTTATCATCTAAAATTACAATTTTAATTATTTGATCACTTAAAATATCTAAATTTTATCATTTATCCAAACCTATTTTGGGTTAAAAGTTATTTGTTATACGAAAACCTAGGTTTACGTACTCTAAGACACTAAATCTACTTTTTCGTATAACAAATAGCTATCAACCTAGAATAAGTTTAGATAAATGAAATTTGAATATTTTAGGCAATAAATTAATAAAATTACAATTTTAGATAATATAATATATTAATTTGTTTTAATAAGTAAAAAAACTTGGATTTAAAATTTCAAAAAAAGAAATAAATTTTTTTCTTAACTTAAATGGTGAATAACTTTTAAAAGAATAATTTTATTGAAAAACATATATAAATCTTTTTGTAGGGCAATAAATTCCCTTTAAGAATCCGTGTTGTTTTCTTTTAGTTGATAATTTTTTGTTAGTTACAAAATTCCAAAATTAAAAAGGTAAATCTAAAAAACATGTTAATGTTTAAAGGTTGATTACTCAAAAACGGTTCATCTGGCAAAAATTTTCAATGAGACGTTTTTTGTAGGCAATTTGATTCTCTAGAGATATAGGTGCACACAAAGTTTTCTACCTTAATAGTTAAACAGTTTTAAATCAAAAATGAAAGTACAAATAAAACATCCAAATTAAAGAAGAGGTATCCCTAAATATTAATATTAAGGGCTCAAAAATTACCGATATTTTTCTTTTGTTACCCTAAACAATAATTTTAATATAAAAAAATAGAAGTAGATTTTTTGGCCCAGTCTAAATTACCCACGATTTCAATCCTTCTAGTAATCTAAGAAAAAAAATAAAAAAGGGTATTAATCTAGGGTAATGTTGTCATAGCCGGAATAACGAAAAAGATAAACAACATTTTTTCACAAAATAGCGACGGTCTAAAAAGCAGTTTTGGTATCACTTTTCTTACCTTTTTTTTTAATGGTACGTTTTTATTCGTAGTTCAGGCTAAAGAGGCATAACTCTAAATTAATAATCTTTTATCTTATTTTTATTACTGGGAGGGTTAAAATCGTGCGCCTAGACAAGCTTCAATTTTTGAGACTTTCCCCCACTTCATCGCTGCGATTTTTTAGATTTTTACCTTTTTATTTTTTTAAATTTTTTTCTGTATTTTTAAAATGAAAATATATTACTCATAAAAAATGCATCGTAAATATATTGATTGCTATTTTTATGGCACTTCAAAAAATACCTAAAATTTATGCGTCTAGACCAGAATACCTCCTGAGCAAAAACAATCGTAAGTTATTTTAATAAAATAGAATTAGTGAACTGCAAAACGTTACGTGAAACATAAAAAGTTAAACATAAACATTATTCGATACCGAGTTTTATTTAACTAAAAAGTCAAATGAAAATATGCCATTTGCCTGCTTGCGTATATTTCCTCTCGATTAAGCAAATGTGTTTCGTTTGTGGATTGAAATTATGGCCGTTATAAAATAAAATTTATGGATGACTGATTCAAACTCGAAGGTACTGTATTTACCAGAAATAATAAGGGTTTTGCAAACTCAATGATTTAATTATTTAATGACAAATATACGTTTAAAGTATTTGATATTTGTGTTTGCTAAATTATAACTTTTTATTAGAAAGCACAAAGACTTTTTTTGTAAAATTTAGTTTTTGAAAAATATTAAACAAAAAATAAATAAATAGGTGTGTGTGAAATTCCAAACATACCATTTTACCAGCCGCAGTAACTTTTGACCATTTTTAACGTATTTAAAAAACCATTTTAAAAAAATTCTTTAAAGTTGCAATGGTACTTTTAAAAAGTGTAAAAAACATAAATCAAAACTATATACCCAGGTAAACAAAGTAAAAACAACCTAAAAATATATCATATACAGTGTGTCCGCCTAAGTTCTCTACATATGAGAAACTTTTTATTATTAGTTTTACGAAA
The DNA here is from genome assembly GCA_014170235.1 of Listronotus bonariensis. NCBI lineage: Eukaryota > Metazoa > Arthropoda > Insecta > Coleoptera > Curculionidae > Listronotus > Listronotus bonariensis. Next base: position 23,889 of record JACEGR010009613.1, read on the forward strand.
AAAGTTATTCCTTAAAAAAGTTTTGCATGATCTAAGACGTAAAATGCAATCAATAAATATTTAGTTTTTTAGTAGTATACGAGGTATCACAAAATTATGAATTTTGTTCAAAAGCAAAGTACCCTTATTTTTGAAAATATCGGTAATTATTAAAAAGGAAAAATGTTTATAAATAAAAATAACTCCCAAATATGCAAACCTGTTTATTTACAAGAAGTTTTTCTTTAATTTTTTTATGCGAGAACGAGCGTTTCTGTGACTTTTCACTTGTTTGGCAGCTCTAAAGCTTTCTTTAGATAATACATTATGAAACAAGTATTTACAAATATACAAATTAAAATTTTTATCGTTTTATCATTAAAAAATTAAAAAAAAAACTTTTTTCTCAAACATAAATGAGTTTGCACATTTAGGAGTTATTTTTATTTCTAAACGTTTTCCCCTAGAATTTTTTTGATATTTTCAAAAAAGGGTACTTTCCTCTCAAACAAAATTTATATTTTTTTAGAAACCTCGTACACTACTAAAAATTAATATCTTATTGCTTTTTAGATTTAAGACCATGCAGAACTTTTTCTAAAAAATAACTTTTTTCGTAACATTAATAATAAAAAAGTTTTCAATATGCAGAGAACTGTATACAGTGTGATGTTTAATAAGTGTAATACAAGTGTAATTTATTTTTAATTTTTAGAGGTTTTAAAGTTGAATTTCTATGCCGGGAAATGGCTCTGTGTACTATTCTGCCAATCCTAGGTAGAAGTAATTTAAAGAATAACGTTTGTGGTGACACTACCCCGTTTATTAAAAGATGATTTAAAACGTATAAAAATATCATTTTGACGGAACAGGGAGATATATGGGTTAAATATTTATGAACCCGACCCCCACGGTACCGTGGTTCTAAAAGCAAAAAGCCCTCGTGGGCTGTCACAATGATAAAAAAGGGTGGTTCTTAAATGCGGTAAAAAGGCTTATTTTTAAGCTAATTTTATATAATAATAGACCCCTAATAGGGGCTGGTTGATGCAGTTAGATAAATAATTAGTAAGAATGTTTTTGTAATATATGACCAGTTAAAAAAGCTGTCTTTAAACCATAAATACGACTTTAAAATAGGGAAACCGACAAAGTAAAAAGTTTCAAAATTCTCTAATATTTTTTTATTATAAGCGGTCGTTATCTGAGACTGACTTAAGAAACTTCGACCCATAATTTCCG
>JACEGR010009614.1:0-25083 GCA_014170235.1 Listronotus bonariensis
TGGCTTGTCTTTATCTGTAAAAAAATGAAATTCTGTAACTAATCTGAACAACATAAGAATCATAACCCTTATAAAACCAATTCGACTACAGTAAGATATCTAATATCTAGTTCCATTTTAAACAAATAATTTTAAAAAATCTATTCTTAACCTTAAAAAACAAATTTTTGACGTTTGAAGCACGAAACACTAAAAAACGGCTGGTACATGAGGGGCGATGGGAAAGAAAAAGCGAGTAGTTTAGGTGTATAACACTTTTGATCACTGGAACGCCATAAAGTACAATGAAATGCTCCTGAGCTACTCGAAAGTGCTCTATATGCGTCACTGGAAAACTACTCAGAACCGTTTTAGAACTATCCAGTTATTTTTCTTGGTTTGGTATTCCAAATATATCATATCACCCATTTGTTAAAGAATATCGACCAGTAATTCAATAAGAAAACAATCACTTTAAATCACCCAATCCGAAATGTTTACATGCCAGCATTTGCGTTAGACTGTCTCCTTTCCATACATTGCCCATGAACGACTACACTTAGCTGATTCTGTATATAACCAATATATAAACACTGCATACCGACGTCAAATCATAAAATGATCCCAGTATGGGCAACTCTTGAGTGCTGGTGCGTTTACGCAATATCGAAAATTCTTGAGTTATCGTGGTAATCAAAGTAAATAAACCCGGACTCTCGGCGTGCTGTCGGTCATATTTGAACAGAACCGGCCTTCGGGTGGATTGAGTAAGGTTGCTGCGAGTATTATGCTAGCAGTTCCTGTATTGCTTTATTCGTTTGGATTAGTTAAGTGGACGCAAGAAAAGTTGCTCGAACTGCACACGAAAAATGGCGCTTCTTCATCGTAGTATCTATCGACGCATCAGTCTCCCGTATTTACCTCCAAAGCCATCAGGAGGTCGCGGCCTTTTAAGCTTAGAGTGTATGCATGATCGTTTTGTTTTAAGTCTTTCTTGTCAGGTTGCTAAAAGCACGGATCCACTGCTGCAGTTAGTAAGAGAACATGAGAATGCCAATGTTGGAGCATTTTTATTTAGGGCAGCCGAGCGAGATGCAGAGAAATTCGTTATCAGATTTGAAATTGATTCTAATGACGACCAATCACTTATAAGACAGGAGTCTAGTGCTGTAACAGCTGCAGTTAAAAGAGCCGAACAACGGATGCTCTTAGAAGATCACATCAATAAGCCGCAGCACGGAGTCTTTCACAGAAACATTGATAGACTCGATCGATCTCGAAGGCTTACATTTGGGTTTTTGAAATCCGCCGAGCTTAAGTCTGAGACCGAAGGGTTTTACTAGCATGCCAAGATGGGGTGATAAACACATTAGTGTACCGAAGCTAATTTTCCAACGTTCTTGACACAGCATGTCGAGCCTGTCGACAGCAACCTGAAACCCTTACGCACTTATTGTCAGCTTGTCCAGTGCATGCTGTAAATAGCTAAATACATCCATTTGCATAATGACACTCTTCAGGTACTTACGTATAGATGCAATAGCAATACTGCTGTGGAAAATGACAACTGTCGCATATACTGATGGAACTATGCGTTCCCAACCATGCATCAAATTCAAGCGAAGACCTACATCGTTGTCCTTGATAACACAAATCACACTTTGTGTTTGTGTTTGTAATAGAATTCTCCGCCCCTGCGAAAACTAACATCGATATAAAAGAACGGAAGAAACGAGCCGAATATCAAGACCTTCTTGGCAAACTTCGGAGGCTTTATCCAGAGTATACCGTGCGATTGGCGTTTTAGGAGGCATGAAGGATAACGTATTAAGGGAGTTGAGGTACATTCCAGCATGTCAAAATACACTCAAACAACTGGTGATAAAAATGCATAAATCTGTTGTGCTTGGATCCCTTCATCTGCTGAGGCAAATAAATTTGGCCGATGATCACTGACCTAGCGGACGCCGAGTGGTCTTCGATATGGATGACCTTCCGCACGACGCGACATCCTATGTGGTCGAAGCTGTCCTGTCGGATCTTTTAGAAAATAATAATCATAATAATAAAATAAAAAAGATAAATAAACATTTAAGAAAAAACTAAACCGACTTTAAAGTAAATAAAATATCTAAAATTAAAAAATAATGAATAGACAAAAATCAAAAACATTAAGTCGGATAATCACATTTGGTACTAAAGTATAAAAACCATGTGTAAAAATCTAGTACTTAAGCGCACATGTAATTACCCGACGTCAAGTTTTGTTTTTTTTCTATTCAATATTTTTAAGTTTTAGTTACTTTATTTATTTTGAAGTTGGTTTAGTTTTTTTATGTTTATTTCTTTCATTACTGTTGTGTCAACTATGTCATAAAAGACATAACAGCTAAAAAAGGCTGCGAATTTTCTATCGAATGTAATTAATTTTTTTATTAGTTGATTTTACGTACTTAACCTATTTTTAAACTTATAATGTGATTTAAAAAAAGTGACTTTACCTAGAGATATACAAATTATCGTATTTATGCTTTTTAAACACTTTATGCTGGCCGTGAGTAATGGATATGGGTAATGAGCGTGGATAAAAGCCGTGGATAATAAACCATATTACCTTTTTAAAATCACAATAATAGTCAAGCCGTAGAACTCCGAATCCATATTCAAACCATGTTTTGTACACAATTTGGGGACATAGTATGTTTATAAATAATTTATAGCGAAGGCGTAACATGTAAGTCACCACACTCGGACTTTCGTCCGGTGGTGCAGCGTCCGCGGTTTGCAGTCGTTCCATAAATCTGTCAAAAGCATTTGCTTTCCGGACCGATGCCATCCCATCGCTACGTCCGGCCCAAATTACTGCCGATGTGTGCTATTGCCATCCTGGGAAAGCTTACTTAATTAAGTGTTAGCCCTATACAGAGTGTTTCTAAATATAATGCCAAATAAGAGCTTTTCTTTCTATTAACATATATAGAAGGAACAGTTTCAAAATGTAAATTCGGTGCTCTTTGATAAGAAAAAAAATCACAAAAAGTTTAAAGCTATAGCTTATAGCCTTTGCTATATTTCTTTTATGATATGCCGGTTGATGCAGCTGGTCATCGCACTATGGGATAGAAATTAATTTTTTGGTCAAAATTCTGAAACTTACCAATCTAACTTAAAATGAGGTGCTTTTTACTGGAAAAATATTATAAATTATTACAAATGCTTTTGGAAACCTAAAACTTATTATTTGTTATTATAAATTTACACCCCCTTAACATTATTATGTTTTATTGTACAAAATAAACTAAAATGTCAGCTTGTTTGGTTAATTAGGTAGTATTCTAATCAGTAATCCGATGATTATTATATCATATGATATACAGGGTACGACAATAGGTATAATTTTTTTAATGGAATACCCTGAATATTATAAGACCACCAAAAAATCTTTTAAAATGCTTTAAAAAATATTACATTTGATGTGTCTATCTCAATTAGTTTCGAAAATAGACCACCCAAATAAATAAAAACACTGTTTTGTTGGATAGATTTTGTAGAATCCATATCTTTCATCAGAATGATTTTATGTTTTAGAATATACAGTGTAGGACAAAACATATTAAATTTTAAAATGGAAAACGTTGTAAATTATAAAAAATCTTGTAAGTAGCAAAAAGTAGGAAGGCAACTGTAAGTACAAAAACTGATAAAGAAAAAGGTAAAAAATCTTTGACAAAAGTAACGAGACTTCGCCAGGCTGCATCGGAAACACAACAATAGCTCTAATTATTTAAACTCTTTTACTTTTTTTTAGTAAACAAGGCTAATAATAAACTAAGTAGATTAAATGTTGTATATTTATGTTTACTTAAAATACATTTTCAAGTTTCTTATTACCCCAATAGAAGTCGTCATATCCTTTTATAATTTTGCGTACATGTAGTTTGGAGTATCTACTTTGAAATACACAGCATGAGCCATTAAAATTTCAAAGTTGCTTTTTGGCCAAAATAATGGATTTTAATCCCATAGTGTATCGGCGCGTCGCTGTAAAGGATAGCGGCGCCTTTGTATAAAATAGTCCGATTGCAGGCGGCTTTTTTTATGTTTTTTGTATTATTTTCAAAGGGTACCGAATTTGCGCTTTTAAAATGTTCTTACTATACAGGGTGATTATTCTTAAGTCGGCACTATTGCTAACTTCTTTATTATGGGAGATACGAAGTCGGTTAAATTAGCCAAGTATTTTTTTGCTGATTAACCTGCTGCCAACAAAAAACAAGTGAAAACCAAGTTTTTGATTTATTACAAAAAATATACTTTTTTATGGAACACCCCTTATATTATATCATCGTTTAAAAAATCCATCAAGGAGCTTTAAAAAGTCCTTATGTAATTTATCAAGTTTTTAATAGTTTCGGAAATATCGTCATCCTCGGGAATTCGATAGTAAACTGACATTTTTGAAATAAACACCCTGTATATTGCATCACCATTAAATAAATATTTTAAAGAGCTTTAGGAAAATATCACATTTTATATGTGTATTCCTTATAATTTTGAAAATACGGCCATCCAAATCTGAAAATTATGTTAAATTTTTATTATCTCTACAGCTTCAAGGTATAAGCAAATATCTTGTTTAATTTAATGCATCCAAAACACAATCATGTTTCTTGTCGCGAAAAAATCATCAAACACTTACCCTTGGCTTATGAGTGGCCAGGTTTTGCAGAGCGGGGACACATTTAACCTTTTGGGCGTCACATTTTAGAATAACCTTAACTGGCATAAACACATTGTATCTATAGCACCCGCGGCTTCAAAAAAGCTTGGATTTCTTTTCCGAGCCAAAAAGTATTTTTCTCCTTCCAATATATACACTTTGTATGTATCCCAAATTCGACCATCTCTGGAATATTGTTCTCATGTCTGTGGAATGGCATCCCCTACAACCCTCAGCATTCTTGATTCCATTCAAAGAAGAGCTGTTCGTCTTATTAATGATCCTTTACTTACTCAAAGACTTCCTTCTCTTGCCCATTGTCGAGCTGTAGGAGCTCTATCGCTCTTCTATAGATACTTAGTCCCTCCTCTTCCAGCTCCAAACAGAGAAACTCTAGGTGCCGCACGTATGCATCCCTATACGGTCCAATTGGACAGGCCCCGAACCTCCCATTTCGTTCGTTCTTTTATCGTTTCTAGACTGTGGAACCTACTGCCAGCGGAGGTCTTTCCTTCGCCCACAAATCTTCAAGTTTTTAAGTCCCGTGTTAACAAACTTCCTCTTACCTTGCTTAAGACACCCACGGTACGTTAGTATTTAGGCTTTCAGCCTTCGTGGATTGTCCAAAGATAAGAAATAAATAGACATTATGTCTACTATTTATTAGATTTGAATGGCCATATTTCCAAAACTATAAGAGCTACTCGGAGATACTCGGAGAGATAGTCATATCAAATGTGGTATTTTTCTAAAGCTCTTAAAAGTATCTATTGAATGGGAATGCAATATACAGGGTGTATATTTGAAAAATGCCAGTTTACTATCAAATTTCCAAGGTTGACCATATTTTCGAAACTATTAGAAATTTAATAAATTACATAGGGACTTTTTTAAAGCTTTTTGATAGATCTTTTAAATAGTGATATAATATTATTCCCGTAACCCAATGTTCAAATGTGTTTTTTGTTGGAAGCATTACTTTGCTAATTTAACCGACAGTATCTCCAATAACAAAGAAGTTAGCAATAGTGCCAACCTAAAAATGATCACCCCGTACAGGTGTAGTTAAGGGGGTTAAAGTGGTCGAAAAATGTTTCCTTCTAAAATCAATAGTTGTGTTGTGTTCGGACCTTTTTTCTTAAATGACTTGGAGTGCCCAAAACTAGTTTTGTATAATAGAAGGTGAATCATCCGAGCTAAACAGCCATCGTAAGTTGCGTTAAAAAATCAATTACAGTAAAATTTGTCGATAGGAATATTTGGTCAGAGACAAGAATGAGACGAGCAACTAAATGTAAATAAATTATCCGAGAGAGAGATGGCTGCTGGACCTTCCTTGTCTGTCTTCAAGGAAGGTAAACGCAGATGGCGCGTGATTCGACTTTATCGTTTGCCCGCCAAATTCAAATTATATAGCTGTGCTATTTTTGCCCTTAATTTTAGGTACTTGTTTTTGTTTCCTATTGATATAAAATATTGGGGTTTAGTTCAATAATTACACACACCTAATTAAAAATGTCATTTATTTGGTTTTAATAAAGATTTTTTCTTACAGATAACTATGTCAATATTACCTTAAATTATCTGTTGAAAAGCATAAATTTAATATATACACTGTGATCAGTAATAAAAGTCAATATTCAAAGTCCAATTAAAGGTAAAAACCACGAAACACACAAACAAATCGGCCATTGAAAAATATCAAACACAAATATCGAATAACATTTAGGCGTGACTGCCTGTGGCAACGTTGTCAAGTTAAAAATATTCGATTCATGGTATATTTTCTTTCTCTTAATTAGATGCGAGCCAAAAAGGACATTAAAGTTTACATGCAGAAATTGTAAACAACTTGGCAACCAGGGCAAAGCGATGATTGCTCCATCTACGATAGCCTGCCATTATAAAAGACAAAGACATATTTATTGGAACTTGCGTTAAACCAGAAAGAGATAAATACAATGGACAAATTGTTAGGACCAGTTACTCGTCTCATTGTTGTCTCTGATTTGGTCATTATAGAAGGGTGGCCAGTATTGCCAGGTAACAGCTATTATTTTTACAAAAAGTAAAAAAAAAAATAAAAGAGGTTTTTAAAGCGTTGGAAAATTTTGGTATCACAGTTTACGAGTGAAATAAAGGTCAATTTAGGCCATTGTTTTTTCTTAAACTTGGGACAAATTCATGAACGTTTTAGCTCGTCACTTTAATCAAAGCAAAGACACTTAAACTATAATTCTCTTTGCCTTTGTCAAAAATGCACACCGTAAATGAAAAATAATCGTCTAAGTTTGAATAATCCCGAATAACTCAACAACCTTTACCTATGAAGATGGCCGAGAGCCGTGCCGGGCCCCGTGACAAGTAAAAGTTACGGGGCCCCCTTAAATAACAAAAAAATAGGACCAAAAAATTGAAGAGTTAAAAAAAGGTACTTGCTTTCTCCAAACTAATATTGTTTACATTACTTTTCAAAATTACCCTAAAAACAGTTAAAGAGCAAAAAAAGGTCCTCACTCCATTGCTCCATTAACGTTTTTTTTCCCGCGCGTGCCCCCCATTCAGTCCGGGACCTGGTAATTTGTACTGCCTTTAACGCCATCTCGGCGGCCCTGTCTATGAAAAAAGCTTTAGTATGAGTTTAATTATTTGTCAAAATGTCATGGTTACTGTAACAACACGGTTCAAAAATTATTAATAAAATATATTTTTTCCGTGATGGGAAAAAAATTTGACATTGTACAGGTACTAAAATGTGACCTTTAATAAAATTACTTTTTCCGTGGAAAAAAGTTAGTTTTTTTTTCCGGACATACATACACGTAAGTAAAGGTAAATTCCCTGATATTAGGGTTCCAGTCAGATAATTTTTAACTTTATAATATTTTAAATAGCTACTAAACGATTGCTTTTGATTTCAACTTTTTAATTTTAATCTGTCAAATTATAAAATTACGTTCTCAGAAAAAATTATGTATTATACACGGAAATTTTTTTAAATTTTAACACTCGAGCTAAAATCTAAACCTTTTTTCCTTGTATAATAAATAAATATTTTTAAATTTTAACTTTAACTTAAAACTTCCTCAAAAATCGCGATTGAACTTTTTTTTATATAAAGTGCTAATTGCTAAATGCACCACTTTTATTTACGACCTTATGTTTCCGAATACTCTGTATGTATAAATCTATGGCGGGAAAAACTATAATCATGACAAAATGGTGAAGGTAAATTATTACCCTGAGCAATGTTCCAAATTGTGTTAAATTTTGGAGTAATAGTGCCTAGGCCAGCAGTAAAATGGATCTCATGATAAGAACCCTTTTAAAACCTTTTGGGGGTTCCTTCTGGCTAGTCTACCACGAATATTTATACCGCCATTTATGGAAGCAACGCTTGAACCCTGCCTGTCAATTTTTACATGTTTTGAGTGCCAGACTGGGCAAAGGCGTCACATATTTTTTAGACAAGTTAACCACAATGTTTTACATGCAATTTTTTAACATTGTGCCAAAAATGATAAGGGTTTACTTACAGTCATAAAACCCGCCCAGTCCGATACCATAAATATGTCAATTGTGAACCTTTCGTTTGTTGCTGTCCATGGAATAATTGATCTACGTGTATAGACACAGCAACAAAATAGAAACCGGATTCGGAAAAGATTGGAGATCGGTTTCTTTACAAATCGGTCACGCCACCTTTACACCCGATTTTTCGAAGTAAAATTTAATATAAAAATTTGTTGCTGCTCCCGAATTGTTTGTCACACTGTAAAGTCAGCAACAAAATGGAAACAGGAATTCGGGGAAGATTGGAGATCGGTTAACTTACAACTCCGTCACGCCACCTTTACACCCGATTTTTTCAACTCAAATTTAATATAAAAATTTGTTGCTGCTCCCAGATTGTTTGTCACAGTGTAAAGTCAGCAAAAAATGGAAAACGAAAGTCGGGGAGGATTGGACATCGGTTAACTTACAACTCGGTCACGCCACCTTTACACTCGATTTTTCCAAGTAAAATTTAATATACAAATTTTTGCTGCTTCCAGATTATTTGTCACAGTGTAAAGTCAGCAATAAAATGGAAACCGAAAGTCGGGGGAAGATTGGAGATCGGTTAACTTACAAATCGAATACAAGCAAAAATATACAGACTTGCTAAACCAAAAGATCATCGACTGATAGAAGTATGGAAGACTTTACAGCGGTGTGCTTAGGGGGAATGCAATAAACAAAGTTTGACGTTATGAAAAAGAAATTTTAAGAAGAAAATCTTGGGTAATTATTCCTCGCATGTTCATGGATACCGAAGGAAGTACAAGGGGTGTACTTGCACACCCCTAGCTTTTGAAAATTTATAAAAAGTACTAAATTTTGGCTAAAAGCGCCCATGCGCATGTTAAAATACGCAATACTTTAAGAATAATAAACTAGAGTTTCTAGAATGTGGAACGTGCTGCCTGCGGAGGTCTTTCATTCTCCCCAAATCTTCAAGTACTTTTACTTCTCTTAAGACGTCCACGGTACGTTAGTACTTGGGCTTTTAGCCTTCGTGGATTGTCCAAAGATAAAAAAAATAGAATTTTTACTATTAAATAAAAAGCACATAAATCCTCTCAGATTAAATAAAGTAATTCTAATAATTAAAAATATTAGTAATATAGTATGCACAGATGTGTGTCTCGTTATTGAACTAGTTTTTCTCACTTCGGTTTCAATTTTGTTGCTGACTCTTTACACTGCGACAAACAATTTCGTGAGCAGCAATAAATTTTTGATTGAATTTTAACTTTAACAGTCGGGTATAAAGCTGGCATGGACAATAATAATTTTGTCAAAATTTAGCTAATTTTTTGCAACAACAAATCGACTCACCTTTATTTATTACACCTTTTTAGATATATCTATAATATGCTAAATTAACGGAAAGTTGGAATTGTTACCGATTTCTCACGATCGTTTTGAGCAACACAATCGTTTATCTGGAATGCGGGACTTACACGGGCCGATTTTAGCCGTGCGATTAATCGCCGGTAAACTAGCCGCAAAGCCAAATAAATTCATTTAGACATTCGATCAAAGTCTCATGCAATCTGCATTTATACAGGCAATTTTAGCCGTGCGGCCTAATCGCACGGCTAAAATCGACCCGTGTAAATCCCGCATAAGGTAAGTAATTATTAGCAAACAATGTTTTTGGAAAGGGGCCCTTTTTTGGTCTTCAAATTTTTTTATTTTTTTGGGTCCCTCCAAGGGAAAAGTGGGGACCCTTTTTTTTGGTCTTCAAATTTTTTTTTGGGGCCCCCAACTTATTGTGATATGAGCCCCTCCAAAGCATGCTATGCCACTGCCCGGTTTACTATTAAACTCCCCAGGATGGCCACAACTGAATCTTAACTAAACGGTTAACAGTAAATAACTATTAACAGAGTGACTTAATCGAAAATTCATTAAACTTTTTTGTAGAGCCTTAAATTTTCCATCAGAATATGCAATAAGCAGGTTTTTTCATTTATTTGTGTCTGAGAAAAATAAACAAAAGAAAAAAGTCAAAAAATCCCATGAGAAATCAATCAAATCAAGAATTAAGAGCATTTTTACATTGGATATATTTTTGTAGCCTATAAACTAAAAGTTCAGGGGGCGATCCCTAAAAAAAATCGATTTGGGAAAACCCTAAATAGATGTTTCCAAAAAACTATAAAATGACACCCCCACTCCAACTTGATGTATCGTTTCTTGCAAACGAAAAAATTGTAAAAATCATTTTTATCTCATCAAAATGTTTTGACAAAAAGTGTAAAACCAATTTTCCGCACTAGAAACCAGCATCTCAAAAACCTATACCGAGTGTCCTAAAAATAGTTAATCGAAAATGTAAAAAATATATTTAAAATTCGTTACTATTACAATTGAAAAAAATTGTTTATGGGAATTGTGCACAGATATCCATAGTTTATTAAAAAGTCTAAAACCGGTATACAGAGTGGGTCAAAAAGATGTTATATTAAAAAGACCTAAAAACTAATATTCATCATTACTCCGGTATTATATAATCGAAAGAGTTACAAAATTGCTCATATATCAACATTTGCAGACCAATTATTAACATTTAAAAAAATATTATACAGGGTGTCCCAAAAAAAGTTAACTTAAATTTAAAAAAATATATTTAAAATGCGATATTGGCGATACTATTGCAATTGGAAAAAAATTATAGAAATTATGTATGGGTATCAATAATTTAAAAAAATTATTTAACCGCTATACAGGGTGGGTCAAAAAGATGTTACTTAAAAACCTAAAAATAAAATTCATTATAACTACAGTATTATATCATCTAAAGAGTTAAAAAGTTGCCTAAATAATAATATAAATATAAAATTTGTAAAACAATTATTATTATTTAAAAATTGTTATGCATATGACCAAAAAACTGTTGACCTAAATTTAAAAAAATATATATATTTTTAAAATACGATATTGACGTTACTATTGCAATTTAAAAAAAACTGTTTAAAGGAATTATGAACAGGTATATATATAGTTTATAAAAAAACTATAATACAGCTATACAGGGTGGGTCAAAAAGATGGTATTTAAAAAAATCTAAATAATAAAATTTATTATAACTACAATATTATATCACCTGAAGAGTTAAAGAATTGCTTAAATATAAAGATTTGCAAACCAATTAATAATATGTAAAAAATTTTTACAGGGTGTTCCAAAAACAGTTACCATAGATTTTAAAAAATAAATACGATATTGGCGTTACTATTGCAATTTGAAAAAACTGTTTAAAGGAATTATGAAAAGGTATTTAAGGTTTATAAAAAAACTAGAAAACCGCCATACAGGGCGGGTGAAAAAGAAGATATTAAAAAAAAAACCTAAAAACTAAAATTCAATATAACTACGGTATTATATCATCTAAAGAGTTAGAAAATTGCCTAAATATGAAGATTTCCAAACCAATTATTAACATTTAAAAAAATATTATACAGGATGTACCAAAAAATTGTTATTAAGCTTTTTATGTTAAATTTTTAAACAACGTCTTATAATTTGATGTAGCCGGCTGCACGCACCAAAAACATAACTTAAGCGGCGTTACCATGCGACGTTACCTCGGGGGCGTTTAATTTAAGGCTTGAATTGCAAGCGAGAGCGCGTTCGGCAGCGTTTGACATCTGTTTCTCTCCTACTTGAGTAAGCGGTCCGCGTGGACAGCTGCTATACAATAATACATTTACAAGTTTTCGCGAAGTATGAAGTGCAGTGAAAAGTGAATGTGGTGTCAATTGTTTATAGCAACGATAATTGCGGCGATAAAGGTAATGATTCTTTCGACGTTGTCACGTTCAACTATCGTCAGTAAATCTACTTTGCAGACAACCGTTTTTTTTTGTTCTTCTATAGCCACACTCCACAGGCTGCAAATTTCTGTGGCTTGTTTTTTTAAAATACACAGTTTAAAACTAATGAAATCAAAACAACGGTGCTCATATAACCACACCCCACAGATAATATCAGTGTCTGTAATTTTGAAAATGACTGACATAGGTCGTTTTATCCGTGAGTATAATAGAGACACAGATATAGCTTCATCTAGTGTAAACATTTTTATTTCGCCTTATTAAGGAAAAAACGATTTACCTAACCAGAGCTAACCATGTGACAGTTTTGCATGACCACCAGTAGTGCTTGAAACTAATCAAATTACTCGTGCTTGTGCTTTTTAGTGTAGTATAAAAGTTACATTTACGGTACATATCTAGGGATTTCGTTAAAGTCACAAAATGTTTTAACAGTCCCAACCTTTATTTTCTCATATTGTCTGTATTGTATCCACAGATGCACATTATTATTTTTAAACAAAAATAAACTCTTATTGTTAAAATAATTTTTTACTCGAAAACGGCTCATTTTATCGATGTCAAACAAGAGTACCTTTTTTTTAACAAAAGGTTTAAACTACCCAAAAACATATTTTTTGTGTCTTCATCATACAGGGCGTAAAAAATATTATCAATAATGTGCAAAAACTAGTCCGTCCCTGGCAAACTAAACAAGCGACATAAGTTTCAACGGCACTATTTTAAGAGGTCTTTACTAGTATGCATCGTACTAAAATATTATCAAATTATACAGAGCGCTTTAAAAGTTATTCACGAAAAATCGATTTCTAGCTGCCCCCTTTAGGGGATCATATCTCCGCAGGGGGCTTAAATAGAAAAATTTTATAGGAACTTGTCGTGTTATTTTCATCTGTTCCATACGTGTGCGAGAGATTTCTCACATTTTTCCGGACACCCTGTATAACGTAAAAAATCCTTATAAGCTTTGTATATTTAAAATCGGGAAAAATTAATAATATTAATTAATATGTTTGTGGTACACGATTATATTATCAAAGGTTATGTTTGATTGGTATGCAACTAATCCGTTTTTATCATATATAAATAAGAAATATTAATAAGTTACTAATACCATAAATATAACGTTAAGAAACCTTATATGCAGACTGTCCACGGATGCGGTTTACAAAATTTAATTTGTCGAAAAAAGTCATTCTTTGCCCGATTTTTTTCATATATTATATTATAAGACCTACAAATTTAATTGATTAAACTACCAACATATTTTGAGCAAGATTTTTTTCGAAAATAATTTTATAAAAATACGAGACCGCGCAGCTGTCGAGGTTTTTTATTTTAAAAATATTAAGATCTCAAGATCGCAAAGCGGTCTAGGTTTATTTTTTAATTATTGTAATTATTGTTATTATAAAAAAATTTGCCAAGCAAATCTTGGATTTGAATTTGTAGGTCGAGTGGTAGGGTCCGAGCGTTTAGTAAAGAGGCCACCGACTTTATCATTTTCTGCGCAAAATCTCCTCTTATTCCCTCATCCCGTATTTAAAATGTTATATTTTTTTATCAAATCTTAAAATGCCTATTTCCTAGGTAACGATGGCCCTCGAAACCGCGATTGAAAGAGAGTTACAGAAGATTTCGCGTAGATAATGATAACGTCGGTGGCCTCTTTACTAAACGCGCGGACTTTATAACTACGGTTAGATTATTTTTTTAAAAACTTACATTAAAGCCAGCACCACAGAATTTTGTAGATAGGCATTTTCTATTAATTTTGACAACCAGTTTGCCAGGCAGAAAAAGACTAAGATCTGGTAAGATAAAAATGGAATTGCCATTAAAATATACCTATTATTATTCAAAAATGTATATTTTTTTAGTGTTTTATTTACTGATGA
Source organism: Listronotus bonariensis (assembly GCA_014170235.1). Lineage (NCBI taxonomy): Eukaryota > Metazoa > Arthropoda > Insecta > Coleoptera > Curculionidae > Listronotus > Listronotus bonariensis. The sequence goes on from JACEGR010009614.1 coordinate 13,983, forward strand.
GGTGTTTTTACGTAATTTAGAAAACTAAATTAAAAAAAACAGTGCATGCACTTTTATAAGGTCACTTAAATTAAATATTAAAATGCTTTACTTTCGTTTATATACAATTAATGGTAATTTCTTTATTTGGATTTAATGGCACTGACATTGATTAAATCTAATTTTGTGTTAAATTATCTTGTCCGTGTTGAAATTAATAAATTTTAAACCTAACTTGGGATTTTTGATATATAAATATTTTTGGTTGTAGGAAAAATATTTTATACATGGCTAACATGACTGGTACCGAAAGTGATTTTCACACTCGTGGTATGGTCGCACTCGGCTATCGCCATTTCCACTCGTGTGAAATATATCACTTTCAACACTCGTTACGTCATATACTGTTTACTATGGTATCACATTGTTATGTATTATTCATTGACTTCGACAAATATCTTCAGGAAAAAGCATAGGAAAAGGTAAGACTCCAAAAATATTCCCGGCCATGGCTGGAAAAGTACATTGCCTAGCAACACCCTACACCCTGATGACCTACAGGAATAATGTATTTTAAAGGTAAGAAACTGCCCGATCGCAGAAAAGGTTGTTTACTATTAACAAAAAAAAAATGTTTTTGAATTTTTCGCAAACCCTGTATATAAAATCATCATTTTCGCTTCAAAAATCATATATTTTTTTTTAGAAGCAGAAATTTTTATTAAGAATAACTTTTTTCCAAAAGGAAATTTTTAATCCATTTTTACTATTTTAAACCTCATTCGTCTGTATATTTGTATTGCAAGCAAAACAATATACACGGACGAACATAATAAATTATTGTGTTAGGTTAATCAAACCCAAAGGTGCGCTCGATGGATTAAGCCTATGTTCGCTAAATTTTGTGACGTAATCTTTCCCTAATTATTTGTTTACAATCGTACTGGAAGGATTTTTTCGAGGTTTTGGTGTTATTTTTTTGCTTTTTAGTCATTGGACTTTTATACATGCTTGGTTTTTACTGTTTATAGTTAAATTGAGTAGTTATTACTACTGCAGTTAAGGAGAATTTTAAAACCTGTAAACAGGGGTCACTGACCTTTGGATATTTTTTACAGGGAATTTACGTTTAAATCGTTATTAAGGGTAAGATACATTTTTTATGTTTTTTTAGTGATTTTATTTTATGGTATGCAAGTATTGGTTTATTTTGTCAGATAAAAAAAAATATTATGGCAAAAAGGTAACATCACAACCATAACCTATATTTTCGGACAAATATCTTACTTATTTTTTTCTTGGAAAGAAATTTGAAAACAATATTGTACAGGGTGGGCCAAATTCAACGTCTTTTAAAGAAAATCCATGTCTTGTATATTTTATACAAAAACTGGCCCGATTGTAAAGCTTAAATTTTAGGCCAAACGTACTGGTCAAAACCGCAATTTGCTATCTTAAGGCTTTTTTAATTCATCATCTTTAATCCTTATTTTTGATAATATTTTATAAAGATTGCAGATTTGCATTTCTTTTTATTAAGGGGACGCATTATGTATTTAAATTGTAAATACATGGTCATATACACATTTAGCTAAATTGAATGGTAAATCGGCCTGTAAAGCAATACCAAAGCAAGCACGATTAGTCATGCTATCCGAAATGTTTACAGGCCGGTATTCGCGTCAGACCGTCTCACTATAAGAAAAATGAATTGTCGCAATAATATAAATGTAACCCTCCTCTTTAAATAGTTAAGAGAAAAAAATTAATATTTACGTTGTTTCACCGGACCCTCTCCACTGACGCGTCTCGCCTATCTCACAAGAACCTATCAAAGTGACTGTATCCAATCCTGGATGAATAACTCAGAAACCAAGAGTCTTTCTACAGAACAAAAATATTATTGTTTCACGATATAAATCTCACCGTCGGCGTCGCGTCGCCGTACTGAAATTGCATTCAGTAAAATTCTATAGTTAAAGAAACTGCCGTAATTTTAAACAACCAAAAGCTAAGTATTACCTTTCCATATATCTGGCAGTAGTTATTCGGATAACTAGTTCTGTATGTAGGTTTGTTTCAGCAGAATGTTGGAAACATGTTAGCAACAATCGTAAAACCCAGAAATTGTTACAAACATTAGTTAGAAATGTTAGCAACAGTTTTCTGCTGGAACGGAAAATAAACAAGGCGTGCATACTGCTTATACGTCAATACAAGAAAGGTTATGTTAAAAATTTGTCAGTAATGTTTGAAGAAAGTTTGCAAACTTTTCAAACAGTTTCCAACATGTTATAAACATCTTAAAACTACTGCTGGAACAACAAACAACTGTATAATGTTACAAACATGGCACTGCTGGAACGACAAATTTGACGTGCGCAGAATCCGAACAGTTGCAAACATTTCTGACAGCCTGCTGGAACAAACCTTGTGTGTGTAAATTTAAAACAATTTCCGATGCACGTCATACCCCTTAAGTGACGCTAAATGGCGACATGGTTGTGATAATAATACAAAAATAATAGGTTGTTATGTTTTTATGATTAAAATGACAGAAAAAATTATAATGTTTCAAAACACCTTGTAAAAAAATACGTGTCTTCGTTTATATACCTATTATTAACAATAAAACATAACTATGGCTACAACTACGACAAAATGTTAAATTGTCAATGTCTAGAAGTGAACAATACAAAAGTCTAAACTATAATACTACTACTACTACCCAGGTCTTCCATCGCCGTTTTATAGTTAAGTAAAAAAAATCTACAACGTTTTTCTTAGTACAGGAAGAGATAAAAGTGTTAAGTGGATAACTCGAGTGTATTCGGAAACCTTTGAAAGTGATGAAGAAACTTGAATAAACTAAGGTAAATTATTCAAATAAACTATTAAACTAAATTAAGCAGCCCTAATTTTTTAAAATTCTTTAGGTAATTGTCTACCCAGCAAACACTATTTGCCGGCAATATACATTTTTCATATTGGCACTGATGGTAAAGCATTGGAAATTGGTGGCAATATTATGCCAACATCTAACACGTATTAAAAAGTTAACCCTAAATAAACACTCAATTGCCAATAAATTTTACATGCAGGCGAATTGCCGGCAAGCATACAAAAATGGCGGCATACCAATCCTGATTAAATAAAGCATGCCTTTTAGTTGCAGGCAAATAAATATTGGATTTTTGAAGGCAAACCTTCAACGCATATTTATACTTTTCAAACCATATTATTAACATTGGTATTTAACTAACATTCGAGCAATTTTTTCGATCTGTTTTATTTATAATGGCGGCTAAACAACATTATTTTATGTTTTTTACATAATTTAAAGGAAATGGCCTTTTTCTAACATTTTATTTGTACAAATCATGCAAATAAAAATTAAGTCAAACAAAATGTTTATTATGTATTTTTGAGAGAATAAAAATAAAATGATGGTAAAATTAGCTAGGTTAATTTCGACGATTTCGACCGAAGGTGATAAATTCAAATTTCCCGCTTAGCCGAAATATAAGATTTGACAATTTGACAAATGAGGCAACCTTGCTTTTGTTTGGCTGCTTTGTGCAATTGTTTTCTAGCTTTTTAGTTTCTTTTTTAAAGAAAAGAGTTTTTAGTAGACATAATTAAGTGTATTCATTACCTAATTAGTGTGTGTTTTGTAATTAATTGGTGATGGCCAGTCAAGAAGGCGGGTTATTCAAGTAGACTGTTAGGAGCTGTAAACATTTCGTTTAAAACCTTTTAAATTTGTAGTTAACTAAAAAATGATATGAAATCAGGGAGTTGCCTTATCTAAAGTTTTAAAGACGTGTTAAAATTAAATAAAATTATAATTATTATTATTATTTATTATTAAATTATATATATTTAATAGTTTTTTTTTTGACATTTAACTCCTTTAAAATATTTCTCCCTATGTTTTGGATCTGAAAATTGAGTGTAAGTGTCCCTTAAATACTTACTATTTTAAAGTGTTTTCTTTTGATTTACTATCTTTTTTAAATTTTATTACATACTTTTTATTATTTTTTGGTTTGGTTTATTGTTACCGTATAAAAATTTATATTATGTAATTTTTTTATTTATAAAGTTTTCCTGCCTTTTTTCTCATTTATTTCGATTACAAAATTCTAAATATGTTATTTAACTTTTGGGACATTCAACTTATAAAACTTGCAATACTTATTTAATATTAAATGCCATTATCCTAAACGCATTTTTTTGCCAATTACTAATGATGTATGCCATCATTCTAAAGGCATTTTTTGGCATAACTTATTAATGATGTATGCCATCACAATATCTGCAACACATGGCCTAATAATGGCCAATTGCCCACTTTCGCGTCTTTTTGATACCTTTTTGCCAATGCCTTGCCATTAAAGAGTGTTGGCAATGCCAGTAAATTAAATGTGCAACGCCGGCAAAAATGTTATATGGGTAGAAAGTGTGAGCAACTTGGTGAACAATGAATATTACCCCGGGTGTTTTCTAATTGGGGTATAATAATTTAAGTGGTTATTTATTGGCTAATTTTAGTCTTCTAAGTTTTTTATGTATCTTAAAAAAAATATGAAATCCACCTAATTGCATAGACTGGACCACCCGAAAAACAAATTTTGTAAACATTTAATTTAGCTAAAATGTTTTGTAATTTCATGTACAGATGGTCTTAAGAATCGGAAAGACAAAAAAATATACAGGGTTTTCCGTTTATTAAAAATTTCAATCACTTTCAGTAAAACCGGAAGTAGTAAAGGCTTATCATATATGCGTAAAAATGGCTTTTTGTTAGCGTTACAATCTTATTCAGTTTCACCAGTATCGATAAAGAAATAAAAAGAAATGGCTGCCAGAAAGGAATCCCGTGAGCACCCGGTATAGGTACAATTATTTATTTATTTAACCAATAAAATAATAATCAATTATTTTATTATAATCGTGAGAACTTAGGAAATTATTTTTTTCTCATGTATCATCCATAATTGACCTCTAATCTTTGTGGGTAGTTGGCAATGATTTGATAAAGTTTATTTGACTAATTACATATTGATATGAATGTCAGCAAACAGGTCAACCGTTATTTTATTTCTACCATTACCCTATTATAGGGTAGAATGTTAATAGTATGAAAAATAATTAATTGAAAAGAAAAAGTAGGTACAAAAAAAAGGTAGGTATATTAAATTTTAAAGCCTTAAGCAGCCGGTACACAATTACATTTTTGTAAAACACTTTTTTTTTCGATCGGACGGCAAGCTACATATTTCCAATAGGTATAGTTGGGGCCAGACATAATTCATTCAGAAAGCAATCCCGCAAAGTAGGCAAAAAACATAATGCAAACAAACCCTTTTGTGAACAATAGAGACATTTTGCACCTCTTAAAATAACAGACTTTTTTAGCCTCCGTATGGTTATCGTTATTAAGCATAACGATTACGGCAGCAGTTTTGGACAGAGATTTTGCAGCCTCTTTTAAGAAATTTATCTTGCATCTGTGCCTTTGATGCATAACCTTATTTTTGCCTGTGGTTCACCGATTTAAAAGTTAACAAATAAGTACTTTACAGTACAGTTCTTTTGATTTCGTTTTTTAAAGCTAGATGTAAACAATACAGTATAAGCAAAAAGCAAAACACAAAAATTAGGGTTAGGTTTGGTAGTAGAATAAAAGCATGTGTGCCAAATTGTAACATGTAAATTAATTACTGATTAAAAACATCCTTAAAAATGCAAGTATGTTTTAATTTCTTTAAATTATTTTATTTTTCTTACTGCTATGGGCTTCTCGTTAATTAGAGCCTATGTATTAATGATATTTTGAACAAAATATTATTTGGCTTTTCTCCAGAATAAAATTAAAAAGTTTATTTAACATTTTATGAAAAATAAAACTTTTATACATTATGTAGAACTATTCTGCTCGTACACAATATAATAAAAGTTAATTTTACTTTAAAAGAAATAAAATAATGAAATATTTAATATTAAGTTACTTACAATACAAAGGTTTTAATCTATCAACAAAGGTTCATTAGCACTCGGTTAAAATTATTTTAATCTAATAAAATAAAATCTTAACAAGACGCCCGACGAGAACTGGGCCAATGGTTGCGTCTCAAAAATGTGGTAAACATTTTATGAAAAATAAAACTTTTATACATTATGTAGAACTATTCTGCTCGTACACAATATAATAAAAGTTAATTTTACTTTAAAAGAAATAAAATAATGAAATATTTAATATTAAGTTACTTACAATACAAAGGTTTTAATCTATCAACAAAGGTTCATTAGCACTCGGTTAAAATTATTTTAATCTAATAAAATAAAATTTTAACAAGACGGCCAATTATTGCATCTCAAAAATGTGGTAAACAGTTTACCTAAAAACCGAGTGCTAATGAACCTTTGTTTATAGATTGAAACCTTTGTATTGTAAGTAATTTAATATTAAATATTTCATTATTTTATTTCTTTTAAAGTAATAATAACTTTTATTATATTGTGTCAGAGCATTGTTTTCTTTTCAGGCGCCTTACTTCACCACCCGAAATGAATTTTGATGACCAAAACAAAAGTAAAAAAGTCATTCCCTCCTTTTCGCGCCTATTTCATTTATTTCAAAGCACCTTATTCACAGAGGTATTTCTTCCCATCCGACCTAAATTTTCCTAAAAACTCCTGTCTATTACACGCCTATTACTCCGCTGTCTGGCGCCTATTTTTCCATGGCGCCCTAGGCTGTAGCCTAGTCAGCCTAATGGATAATACGGCACTGTAATGTATAAAAGTTTTAATTTTCATAAAATGTTAAATAAACTTTTTTAATCTCCCAGAAAACAAATAAAGCATAAAATGATATTTTAATAAATCCGGCATTAAAATTTCAACCTTCTTAAATAATTGATATTAAAATTTCTACAATCCGGCAACCACGCAGCTTAAGAATAACGATAAGCTCTTCGGTATTCATCTGTAATTAAAGGAGTCCGGTATGGTTAATAACGATAACGGATCATGTTTGCGTTACTGCGCAGTCTCAGAATAACGTTAACCACAACGGAATTGCAAAATAAGAGGTGCAAAATGTCTCTAATAACTTGCAGCAAAAAATGTTAAACTCGACGAGTTTCTGCTTCCTTACGCCACGCATTATTTTTTATGGTAGGACAGAGACAAACTAAGAGGACTTTTAGTACGTTACACGTGTTTTAGCCCAATATATATATATATATATATATATATATATATATATATATATATATATATATATATATATATATATATATATATATATATATATATATATATATATATATATATATATATATATATATATATATATATTATTTAAAAATATGTAATTAAGCTTTGTTACAGGGTATGTGCTTTTGAAAAGGTTTGTTTACTTTATTACTTTTGTGTACTTTGCGGCATTGATTTCAAAATGAGTTATGTCTGGCCCCAACTATACATTTTCTTTCTTCTAAAATGCATTATTAGATCGGGAGCTGAATAAACTTGAGTAAACAAAATCCTTAAACACTTTTCTGCCAATTAATTTACGTTCAGAAAACCTTGTAAAATAATAATTCGGATGATTCTGGAAACTTTATTGTGGCCAATTTTTTACATCTCCTCCTTCTGCGCAGCGAAAAAGTTGATTCAGGGATATTATGCAGCTTGGACTGGGCAAAAAAATATTTTTTTCTAACGGTACTGTAAAAATATTGTTTATGACGACGAAAGAAAAATATTCTAAAATTTTTAGCGCATAACATTAACATTAAGAGGTGCATCACTAGGTTTGTTCCAGCAGGCTGTCAGAAATGTTTGCAACCGTTCGGATTCTGCGCACGTCAAATTTGTCGTTCCAGCAGTGCCATGTTTCTAACATTATACAATTGTTTGTTGTTCCAGCAGTAGTTTTAGGATGTTGGAAACATGTTAGAAACTGTTTGAAAAGTTTGAAACTTTATTCAAACATTACTGACAAATTTTTAACATAACCTTTCTTGTATTGACTTATAAGCAGTATGCACGGCTTGTTTATTTTTCGTTCCAGCAGAAAACTGTTGCTAACATTTCTGACTAATGTTTGTAAACAATTTCTGCGTTTTACGATTGTTGCTAACATGTTTCGAACATTCTGCTGGAACAAACCTATTATTAAAATTATTAAATTATAGATTTTTCAACAATGGTTGCATTTTTTATACAAAATGTCGGAATCAGTCAATCTTGACCAATTCATATTCTTAAAAGAAATTTGATTCTCTTTTTTGTAATCGTGCCTTAATAATTTTTTTAAATTTTGTCACTCAGATTCTGGATTTTTAAACTACCATAAATATCAATATCTTTATAAAACAATAATATTCCTTAGGGAAATTTTATACTCTACAAAAAAGTTTTTTTACCATTTTTCGTTAAATTCATTCTTTTTAAAGTTAATAATATAATAATAATTAATTAATAAAATCAAAATAAGAATAAAACCTTTGAAAGGAACGAATTTATCGAAAAATGCTAAGAGACCTTTTGTAGAGCATAATATTTCCTTAAAAATATTTATTTGTTTTATAAAGATATTGATATTTATGGTAGTTTAAAAATTCAGAATCTAAGTGACAAAATTTAATAAAATAATTTATGTTTTACCCATCTATTATTGATCTGTAATACCTTAGAAACGGAATATGTTATGGTAGCAATAATACCTGCTATCACACCTAGGGCATTATAAGCGGGCAATATGATAATGCCCGCTTATAATGCCCTAATGCGCTAATATGGAAATTTTATTGCTTATCCAATTTTATTTCTCTCACAATAAAGATCAAGTTTATACAAAAAATAGTTTTTCTTTAAACAATACTAAAAATTAAACTTTATTTCCAAAATAAAAATTACAATTTTGAAATGTCCCGGAAAATGTAGCTGATCCCACTATAGAATGGTGTGTGTGTTGTGATGGTAGCAGCGGTGGTAGCACTAACGCTATTTTGTATAGAAGAACAGTCCATTAAATAATTTTCAATAGTCGATACGGAATTAACCTCGGAATTAACTAAATTGGCAATCATTTTGGCTACTTTGTTTTTGGATGAAATACTTTCTTCTATATATCCTTCAGCTACTGAAGAGCTTTTCCATTTCCCATGTTGTTTTAGCGTTTCAAACGAAGCACCTGCCTCAACAAGTAAAGTTGACGATGTGCGACGCAAACAGTGGCCGGTGTAAGCTTCTGCATTATCCAATTTTAAAAATTTTGCGATCAATGTTGGGACGCTTCCAATGGTATTTTTTCAATGGGTTGTACTGTACATCGACCCTTTCTATAGGTAAGAAAGAATCTTCGCTCCTTTATTCCAGCTGGTCTTAATGTTGTGTACTTTTTTATTAAATTTAAAGCGCCTAAATCTTCTTCAATGATAGTAAAACTTTTTGAAGTTGAAGTTTTAGTTTCTGGTACCTTTATAACCAAGACTGTTCCTCTATCTTCAATGTCATCAATAGTCATTTTGACCAACTCATCTCGTCTTAAACCTCCAAAAACACCCATTACCAATATGACTTTGTGTACCAAGTAGATATCATCAGGAGCCTTCTTAATAAATTTTAATATTTGTTCTCCTTCCAAAACTTTAGACTTCTTCGGGACGTATCCTTTCGACTTAACTTTTAAAAAAGATATGAGACGATGGTATTGCGAAATGTCTATATTTTCATAGACCATCAACGTAGACCTTAGGGTGGAATACTTGGTCCAGAGAGAGTTCGGACTGTATTTTTCCGACTAAAAATAATAAAGTTTGTTAAACATATGTATTAAAATAAAATCAATAACTTACCAGTTCCTGAAAATATGCCATTAAAACGGTTTCGGTTATTTGAAGAATTGCGTTCGCATCTTTCCAAATACCAAATATGCCATACTCCCGATCATACTGTTGCCTTGATTTAACTGGCAAAAGATTTTCGGACGCTTTTATGGCCTTTTCTCTTATATTTTGTGGAATTTCTTCCATTTTGCGCAAATCGTTAAATAGAAAATGCCAACTGACTAACTGATAGAAACATCAAAGTCAAACTTAACACCAATCATTATCTACTTACGTATACAGGTACAGGTGCAACTTATTTTTTATATTGCGAATAAATAATGTAATTAGTCATTGAAAAACTCTTTTTGGGTAAAACATAAAGCATTGTATGCACCACGGGCTTTACTGGACTATAATGCCCATCAGGTCGAAATCTAGCTCTCGGGCCAGAGGGCTATTTCGACCTTCAGGGCATTATAGTCCTAGTAACGCCCTTGATACATAAATAGCTATATATAATATAATCAAAATAATAATAATACCTTTGAAAAGAATAAATTTATCGAAAAATGTTTTTTGACTTTTGGTAGAGCTAAAAATGTCCCTTAAAAATATTTATTTGTTTTATAAAGATATTGATATTTATGTTAGTTTAAAAAATCCAGAATTTAAGTGACAAAATTGACAAAATAATTAATGTTTAAGGCGCGATTACAAGGCAACTGCTCGTTCGACGAAAATTTACTGGGAGAGCATTTTTGTAGAGAATTTGAATCAGTCGAAGGCAGAGTTGGGTCGTATTCTAATTAGTATTCAGAATACATTTTGCCGGTATTCGAATACATTTGTGTGTTTGGTATTCGGTATTCGGCAGCCTACTTTTTTATTAGTATTTGGCAGGGCCGTGCCTACAGGGTGGTGCGAGTGGCGGCAAAAGGGCGCAATGCTGTAGGGGCGGAAAATTGTAAAATAAAGGGCGGAAAGTGTTGGAATGAAGGGCGGGCGTTAGTTAGGAAATAAGGTTTGTAGATTTGAAAACAGTGCAATTAAAAAGTGGCGATTTTTTTGCTGTTCAAAAATATTTAGGAAGAAAGAAAGAATAGCAATGGGAACTCTTTAGAAAGAAATTGAGAAATTGAGGTGGGGATTTTTTTTGCTCTTTAAAAATTTTTAAACCACGAATTACATTTTCTTGTAGGAGCAACAAATAATTTTTTGCACCACGGCGCCAGTTACCCTAGGAACGGCCCTGGGATTCTGTATTCGAATACTAT